>SSHR01001766.1:0-46362 GCA_006518225.1 Fusarium neocosmosporiellum
ATTTTCCTTGCTTTTTTTGTGGCTGCCGCTAGCTTCTTGGCGGCCGAGAACTTTTGGGAGCTTCCTCTGTAGAGAGGCTACGGCTATTATAACCTAATAGTCTAGGTACCGGTATGTCTTTATTCGGCAAAACTTGATGCTGATCAAAGTGTCCCTGTCAGAATTCACGTGACTGACCGTGCAGTAACCACCACGGAGGGTTTTGCCAACAAGAGGGACACTGTACTGTATAATACAGTGAAAATACTGTAGGTAATGCACCTGCATGTGCTCATCAACGTCTTCATGACGTAACTGTCAACCTCTGTCCCCTCACTCTCTAAACCGATCACCTACCAGCAATCCGACCGCAGGAATGTCCAAGAGACACCGCCAACTGCTCCCTGCTCCCAAGGCAGACAATGCTGACGTCGAATCGTCCATTTCGGGCTTGTATTTGACGCCTTCCGAAGACGAACCCTTGAAACGACAACGCATCGGGACTCAACTCGCATGCGGCAGTTGTCGTAAAAGAAAGATTCGAGTAAGTACTTTCCTTATCCCTACCCCTCTAGCCCCTTTAATTCAGGCGTCTAGTGTAATGGAGAGCGCCCTCGTTGCCGGGCCTGCCAGCAGCGAGGGGAGGCGGCCCCATGTGTCTACGCCGACAATCGTCAGCGTCAGTCAACTGAGGAATCGGAACAACTTGCCAATCTATTCGAGCTGATCAAGTCTGTCTCTGAGAGACAGGCTCTCGATATCCTACGAGTTATCCGATCCCACGATGACATCAAAGATGTCATGCCGATAGTGCGAGCAAGCTACGGTTCAGAACGTCACCAAGCTTCGCCAGGACGGCTCCCCATCTCCACAGGACACACAAGGCTGGAACACGAGCTCATGTCGACGAACCCAGTGTCTTTCCCACCGCTTCGATCAGCAGAGTCGGACATCTTGAAGTTAGTCACACACCCCCTCCCCCCCCCCCGGGGGCATATCCATCTATCTATCATTCTGAGATTTAAACCCCATGCACGCACGCTGACACGCTCTAGGATAGCTGCTGGCACCAGGCGCCGTGCAACTGGCGGCGGCATCGAGAGTCAATCATCATCGTCCGCAACCGAGAGCAGCATGCCGTCAGACAAGGCTAACCCATTCGACTCAGCCCCCCCTCCAGTAAATCTCGTACATGTGGCGCCTCCGCCTGACAGTCGACTGGCAGAATTAGACATGAGTTTCTGGACCGCGGTCCCGATCCCCAACGATCTTGCTGCCAAAGTGCTTGTATTGTACTTGGAGACAGATCACCCTCTTCTGGGGACCTTTGACCCCGATCTATTTCTCGACGATCTTGTTAAGCGTCGCTCAAGGTACTGCAGCGGAGTGCTTGTCAGCGCGTTAATGTACTGGGGCTGTGTAGGTCGCTTCTGTCTGCGCGAAACAAAGATGACTTGTCTTGCTGACATTGGCGCAATAGCAAATGTATACTGCCTGGGATCCTGAAATCAAAGAATATTTATCCAAGTTCAGCCAGGAGGCAGAGGCACGATGGTTGGACGAAAAGGCCAACGATTCTCTGCTGAATCTCGCCGTCGCGCAGTTGCTCAGCCTGGCCTACTTGGGTCACGGCAAAGACCACCTCGTCTTGGCGTTTGTGTCCGAGGCAAACGCCATGGCGACACGAATGGGCCTGTTCGGAGTCAATCCCGAGACGGTGGCCAGTACTGTCCGAGAAATGGCTCCCGAGCTCCAAAGTGCAACTTCATATGCCGCTTGGGGCACCTTCAACTGGATAGTGTAAGCCCGACACGCCCGGGGACATTGAACCATCAGCATTGCTTACGTGTCTAGACTTATGGCCTTGTTCTATCAACAGCCTGGTCTCGTACACCCAGAGCATCCCCCTGGGCTTCCGATACCCAGGCATGGATCGCGCCGCAGCCCTGGTGAAGGTGAATCTGCTCGAGGCTTTGTGCAGTCTTGGTCGAACATGCACGAGACCTTTCCTGCCCTGTGTCGATTCTGGCTTATCATGCACGAGGTAACACTGCGATATTACCACGATCAACCCTCACCGCGTGAGCCTCTAAGCCAACATGTCAGCCTTGCGTTTGCCGAGTACAAGTATCGCGAGCTCCTTGCTTGGGCAGAGACCCTTCCGTCGTCCTTGATGCGATCAGAAAAGAGCCCGCACCACGTGCTCACTTTACAGTGCGTCACCAAGGTTTTGACTGTGTTAGCGTTGCTGCTGCTCATCAGCGTGCTGACCCAGCTATTAGCATCTGGTTCCATGCGGCTATTCTAGATGTATTACGGCCTTTTACGACTCAGGCAAGGTCTGCTAAAAAGCAGTTGAGACTTAAAACCTTTGTCTCGCAGAAGAGCACACCCGATACGGCGTACAAGGCGTCGGTGGACCAGCTCAAGCGCCTCGTAATAGTCTATGGCAACACCTACGCAACTTCGACTTACACCATGCTCTGGCACACCGCACTCATCCACGTCGCAAACGCTATACTTGACGACACGACGGACCCCACCTGGCGCTTCTACCTGTCCTTCTGCATGCAGTGCTACGTGACTCTGCAGCAACCGTACCCTTTCACAGAGGCTATCGGCCGCAGCCTTCTTTCCATGACGCTGCAGAAAGGGCATCTCTCGCCCACAGAGGCGCGACAGATGATGAGACAATTTGAACAGGATCTGTCAAGCAAGCCGCCGGACGATATTCGGGCCACGTTCATGGCCGACTTGAACCTCGCCATGACGGATCCTGAGAAAGCCAGCGTTGAAAGCTTGGCCGACAGATTTGAGGACATAGCGCTATTCCAAGAATATACCAATGAAGACTCGAGCATGGACGAGCCAACAGAGGACGAGCCCCAGGCCTGGGACACGACTTGTCTTTAAGCCCGTGTATAGTTGTAGTGCCAGACACTGGCACATCAGATGCATGATACCCAGATAGTTGACGATAGTGGCCACATTATCTTTCTGTTGAGCGGTGCTTCAGCGTCGTGATCCCTTCAGCGCCCCTCCTCGTTTCATAGCTCGGTGCTGATCAGTTGCTCATCGGGCGTTCAATGGTCTGGCCCCGCCGTCACTGGTAACAGTGTTGTTCTGCTGCATGCAAAGTCGGGCCGACAGACTTCCTCAGTCTCGAAACCATTTTACCGAAACTTCCAATAAAAGTTGTTTAGTATCTCGCTCTGGGCCTTGAAGATTTGAGTATTCGTGGAGCACCTTGCAGGCGGGCGATTTAGATGTGACCAGGGGCACGAGAATATGCTAGATTCAAAGCCTACGTGATCAATTACAGAAAGATCAGCCTTTCTGTTTACAACTATGTACGGTTCTTGAACCTGAATACCGGTATTAAACTACACTAGCAACAATGCACCCAGGGCGTGCAGAGGGGAAGGTCATTAGCTTATTTACTTCAAGAAGCCACTGGTCTGTCGTCTAGTACTTGGCGCGGAGAGCCCTCTTCATACGTCTAGTAGCAGAGCTGACACACTGCGAGTAGTAATCGTTGTGGGCAACGCACGAGGTTCCAGACGCGCACTTGGTAGAACCAGTCCAGTTGAGCCCGCCACACTGTCCCCACTGCGCAACCTCGTCACCAGAGTTAGAGCTGGCGTTGTCAGAGCCAGTCTCGGCGGAGGCGGTCTCAGCAGGGGCAGTCTCAATAGGCGCAGCTGCTTCGGAAGTAGCGGCGGCAGCCGGGGTGTCTTCAGTCTTCTCTGCCCCCTCCGTAACGGCGCTGCTCTCAACGGTTGACGGCTCGGTCGCGTCGGACTCGGTCTTATCAGTGCTCGAAGCCGCTCCGAGGTTAGCAGGGCCAGCTCCACCCTTGACAAGGCCCGAAACCTCGGAGGCAGCAACAGGCTCAACAAGATACTCCTTCAGGTTGGACCAGGTCGACAAGGCGCCGGAGCCAGACAGCGATGGCCAGTCACCGCTACCCGAGTCGACACTATTGATAGCACAAGCCCTGCCAAGAGATGACTCGCAGGAACTGGCAGCTGACTCGTTGGGGACGTTGAAGAAAGTCGATACGGAGGCGCCACTCTCGGTGATCGGGGTGTTGACAGACTCGAATGCGTTACCTTCAATGAGAGCGGTGGCACCGTTGTAACCGTCAAAGGCGTGTCCCTTCATGTTGCTGAACAAGTTGTTGGAGGCCTGGAACGTGCAGGTCACGCCGTCAGCTCCAAGCTTGGGAGCACGTCCTGAAACATCGTGGAAGTAGTTCTTGTCCAAGGTAACCTTGTCTCCCTCACCAATGAACATCATGGTCCAGTAGTGGTTGCCGTTGCAAGAAGCAGAAGTAGTGGTGACACCGTCAAACTCGTTGTTGGAGAGCGTCAAGCGGGATCCATCGTAATGAGAGACGACAAACATGCGGCCGATAAGGGAGAACTTGCAGTGGTCGACCCAGACGCCATCGTTTCCACCCTGAAGGTCGAGAGCATCTCCACCCCAGACAATTCCGGAGTTAATGTCGACGAATTCAATGCCCTGGATGATGACATTGCTGGCACCCTTCTGGAGCGACAGGCCCTTGCCCTTGAGAACACCCTTGCCGTTGGTACCGATAATGCTCTTGTTACTTCCAACGGGCAGAGCGCTGGTCCCGGCGGTATCGTAGGTGATGGAGCTAACAGCAGTGTTATCTGAGCCTCCACAAGAGAGATCTCCGAGGTAGAGCTGGCCACCGTTGGAGGAGCTGCAGCTGATTCGATCGCATCCTGCGCCAGTTGCAGTAGTTCCAGTAAAGTCGTACTCCTTGTCAATAACGATCACTCTCTCGGTATCGTCAGAGAGCCATTCAGCGAGCTGCTCAGCAGAGGAAGGGGTAGCTGCTGCTGCGGCACCACCGCCAGTGACACCGCTTGCAAATCCATAGGCAGTTCCAACAACAGACTGAGCAGTTGCCACAGAGGCAGCGGCGAGAAGGACGGAGGCGACTTGGGCGAGCATCTTGAAACTTGAGAAATGGTCAAGAATGAAGCAAAGGGGATTAACGAATGCACTCAGGCCTGCCCAAGTGCTGAATTATGGAGTGTACTGAACAAAAGAGACAAACGAATGTAGGCTAGAGACTGAAACATAATGAATGAAGATGCTTTGGTCTACTCAAGGCTGATATCACTACGACTCTTATAATATCTTTGGTTATACACCGATGACAGGTATTGGAGGAAAATTGACGATGCCAAGTAACTAGGCTTCTTGGTCTTCCCCACAGCATCCCCTTGAAATCTCGTCCCGTCATCATGTTTCACGTGGCACAGGAACGGCACGGCGACATGAAACACGGACCAATGCCCTCTTTGAACAGCCAAGCTCTGATTCAGGTAGAGGTACGCGTTCTCATCCTCGAGTTCGCGTTTAGGTTACCACATCTAGGTCGTCTAGTGTTTCTGCCAAGCTCCATCGGAAAGGCTGCTTCCGATGCTCGCAAGACTTGTCAGACGTCTGTACTACATTTGGCATAGCCCCTGATCAAGGGCACCGCCACCATTGCCATGGGTCACCGCGTTCACCAGGGATGTAGTATCAAGGTTGGAGATGGTTATTCGAACATTTCTCGAATGGTCTACTTGATCATATTTGGGGCGTATGAGGTCAAGCCCTACTCAACGCCACTAAGCCTCTGCTCACAGCGGATAGATAAAGTTCTCGTTCTCCAAGTCAGTCAAGTCCAGCATTGCAACCTCCACCTTGACCTTGACCGTCTGCCCATTCTCATCCAGCTGCTCGACATAGCCACTTCCATCCTGGTCGCTGAGCTCGGCCATCCTCTCCTTTCTGACCTTGTTTCTGCGGGCCAGGATAAAGTGGATGATCCACAAAATGACTGGCGTCCCAAACCAACTGACAACAATCATAGAGGCCCAAGCTCCGTAGTACCTGGGTCTGGCGGATGGGACCCAGATCTGGGGGGACACGAGATTTCCAGCGCTATATCCGATCATGAACATGACGTTCCTGGTGAGCTTCTTTGTATATCCGGCGGCAGAAGAGTTTGTCCATCCCAAGGCGATGATATACGCGACACCATACGTGTGAGCCGCCAAGAACATGCAGGCCAGCAAGGAAATAGTTCGATCCCAGGGCACGGTAACCATCCCAATACCGCCGGCAATAGCTGGTAAGCACCAGAGGGTGCAGTGCAAGGCAAAGTTACCAGGGAAGCGTCTCAAGGCAAACGCTGCAACGACGCAGTTGACGATACCAAAGCCACCACCGGCGACCGCAACTAGGGTAGACTCGAGAGGCGTGACTCCGAGGGACGTGACGAGCAGGTTCTTCTGGCCATAGGTGAGATTGTTGCAGTACATCAGGGTAAATGCCTGGAGCGCAAACAGCCAAGACACCGGGTCCTTCATGGTTTCGATAAACTGCGATCGCTTGAACTGCTTCTGTTCGATCGAACTTTGCTGAGACTCGTGGACGCGTCGAACCACGTGCACCTTTTCCTCAAGAGTCAAGAACCTAGCCTCAGCAGGGTTGTTGGGATAGTCAAACCAGACCCAGATGGAGAGTAGAAGGGTGATACCACCGGTGACCACATGGAGCAACTTCCAAGGGAGAACAGGCCCACTACTCCAAAGGAGGCCATATGCGACGAAACCGGCCACGATGGGGGCGCCTTGGCATGTGATCCAAAGGACAGGCTGCAAGAAAGATTGTTCTTGGCGGTTGAAGAACATGCCAATGGTTATTTCGAGGGCAGGGACAACAACGCCTTCAGCAGCGCCCAGGGCCAGACGCAGCACGATGAGTCCTGCATAGCGAGTTGCGACACAGTGGAGGAAGATGACGACGGCCCATGAAAAGATGATGCCAGCCACGAACTTGCCAAAGGGGAGTCGTTGCATGAGATAATGGCCCGGCCATAGGAAGGCGAGGTACCCTGGTGGCGTTAGACGTGGTCCTTTGCGGCAGAGTATTCAACCTACCAACGTAGAACATGGTGTTGAGGTTATTATACTGAGCCTGGGAGATGCCCGTCTCTTCGAATAGGCCAAGGATAGCGGCATAACCCAGGGTGGACTTGTCAATCTGCACAATTTGTTAGTGGCCATGTCGGTCATCTGGGGTGTGAACCGGACAAATAGCATAATGTTGATCACCGACAGTAACCCCATCAACCGTAGGTAGAGCTTTCTCTTGACTTTGGCCTCATGTTCGGGAGTAAGAGGAGCGACATGGTCGCCATGCTCCTCGATCAGGCGCAGGGTCACGTCGGCATACTTTTCAGTGACCGATTTGCCGTTCAGCACCCGCTCGACTTTGGTCTGTGTCTGCGTTTCGTTACCCATGATGGCGATGGAACATGAGATAAGAGTACAGATTCAGGCATGGTGATGAAACCCAGTTCTTATAGGATTCCATGCCAAGAATGATGGTCTGATGGATACGACACTGCTCTCACTTATGACAGCTACATACAAGCCAGATACATGGGAACCGCTGCATCTTTCGACCAACAGAGCAACGCGAAAATGACGACATGAACGCTATCTAGGCTTAATGAAACGCTTGAAAATAAGCTTGACTGAGATTTCGCCAGATTGGGAAGATTACGTCGGGAACGATGGGCGGAAGAATGGGGCCATGTCGCGATAACGCCATCGAGAATCCAATTTGCGCCATGGGAAATGGATCCTTTTGCACGCGAGGACCCAGTCCGCTGGATCCGACAAGAAGATTGATTGCGAATTATTGCCTTGACTGGTCTATGCGTGATGATTGGCACTCCAGTTTCCCTTTCCAAGGACCTTCTGGTCCAGGGAATAACGGCATCTGACCGAGCTAGGTTCGTATCTTGTGGCGTGGGCGGTGGATCGCATGCGTAGCGCGATCGATAGAGTTATGGATATCTTAAAAGAGCCTCATGATGGCATGAACATGTGGATGAATGGTACGAGGCCCCTGGCTAGGTCAAGGTTGGTGTGTGTTATTCGCCCATGGCTGCGCCTAGTCCCATATTGTGTCTGTAATGGTATTGAGTAATCACTTATGGTAATTCTTTGAGGCAGGATTGTTGCAGAGCGAACTTCGGAATTCAGAGGAGGATGCGTTCAATCAGTTCCAACAAGATACTTGCTACCATGTCAACGCCAAAGCATCCTGTGTTGAGCAGCAGCGGAACGTCAACATTCATAAAACATAAGAGAAGCCAAGCACAATATTTTGATTTCATCATATGAGTCGCTTCAATTGTGCCAACAGACCTTGCCCACTACTTACTCTGGCCGACTAGGTAGTTAGGTAGGTATCTCAACACACGAAGTAAATCATGGCGGGCCACAAAGCCAGAGTACAACACGGCAGCAGCAACGGAAGCATGTTTTTCAACATAATTTGGAGTTTAAGATGAATTGAAAACAAAATCAATGTCTTGAAACGTTCTTTCAACTCTTCTCCGATGCTGCAGTGGTTACAACTGTAAGTCTCGACCTGTACACACAACGATGCAACCACAGATGCACAATCTTTGGCACAATTCAGGGCCGCCAAAGCCAAACAAATAATGAAACACTCCAGAAACAAAGCCTTTTAGCCTAACGGTGGAGCACGTGGGACCAAGACGGACCCATCGAGTCAGTCTCTAATCAGCAACTCGGACAGAAAATTTTCATGATAGCTTCAATTTAGGGCAGCGGGCTTAGACCTATTTAAGGTAGCGCGCCCGCATTTCGCCCACTTTCGAGAGCTACACAAATTTCACGACCTTTTCCTGCTCGGAATCACCATCCCGGGTCCAACACAAAGACATCTCCAAACTTGTCCGACAAGATGAGCTCTTCTAGCGCCCTGCAGCCGCCTTCGAGCAGCTTGCCACCCCTGTTCACCTTGACTAAGCTCGCCGAGACAGATGTCTTTAACGCCCTGCATCAGTTGGCTGCCATCTACTGCCCCTTGTCGTTTCCCTTCTCTCAGGAACTCAGCTCACAGGAAAAGCACAACATCGCTCAACTTGACGTGGATTCCGGTTACACGTCTGGCAACGAAGACGAAGACGCAGATGACTCGAAGCAGACAATCACCACTCTCCGCGCGGATGCATTCGAGAGATCGTTTGTGGAGCGCTGGTTAACGGGCTTCATCTCACGTGCCGAGACCCTTTCCACCTTCAGTTCTGAAGAGTCAAGCCAACGGGCTGTCGACCAGGCCGCGTACATCTTTGAGTCTCTGTTCACGCCGGCCGTGGACGAAGAGGAACAAGACACATCATTTATGAGAAACTTTTCTTTCGATACAAACATCCCAGGACAGGCCAAGGGGAAAATCAAAGTGCAGCTCAATGACGAACTGGCGGGAACGAATGATACGGACTACCAAGACGTCGGATTGCAGAGTTGGGGGGCCTCAATAGTCTTCTCCGAAATCATGTGCGCCTCGCCAACACGTTTTGGGCTTCCCGATATCCCTTCGACATCAGACACACGCATTATCGAACTTGGAGCCGGCACAGGGCTTGTGAGCCTTGCTCTCGGAAAGCTGCTCCCCTCCCTAGGCGTGAGGGACCCAAAGATAATCGCCACCGACTATCACTCTGCCGTCCTCGATAACCTGCAATCAAACATTTCACTCAACTACTCCAAAGATGGCCCTTCATCAGTTAGCGCTTTTCCTCTCGACTGGGCCAGTCCTTCACACGAGCATCCATTCGATGTGCCAGCCACGATGCTCCTAGCCACCGACGTAGTTTATGCCCCCGAGCACGCACGCTTGCTGCGTGACTGTGCAACCCAGCTCCTCTCTGATGACGGAACGTTCTGGATGCTCATCACGATCCGCTCCGAAGGAAAGTTTGCCGGTATTCTAAACACGGTTGAGGCCGCCTTTACAGCATCAGATCGGCCTCGAGGCAAGTCAGGGCATAGACTTGAGATTCTGGAGCGCGAGAGGTTGGATAAACGTAGCGGCGTAGGGCGTGGGGATGAAAGCGGATATGAACTGTTTAGAATTGGCTGGTCATAGAGTGGGAGGCTGGTAGGAATACCCAGATAGACTATAGACCATAGGCTATGTATAGATCCAGCACAATATTTCACAGGACTCAAACTTGCATATCATCCCATGTGATCAGGTGTGTAGCATGTGTAAGGGACGTTTTCCAACATTATCTCTATCAGATGGTTATTTACTTCAGGACTCCCTGTAAACCAGGTATATACAAAAATCAACAGGATAACAGTAAACCGTGGATAAGATGAATTGAATTAGAATCGTATGCCGCTGGGGATAAATCTAGTCGCTGAATGCTAAAAATGGACAACGAAATCGCATCGTTTACACCCGTTCTACTTCCTACAGGTTGACGGCAATGTAGCCACTCAACGCCAGACCCAAGAGACCCCAAGTCCCAGTGAGCTTGGAGGCATCGGAGCAGCCGTCATCCTTGTTCTTGTTCTTGCTCTTGCTGCTCTGGCTGGTGGTGGTATCGTCATCGTCGTCGTTGCTGGTGCTGGAACCGCTACCCGTCTTGGTGCCGGAGCTCGTGCCGTCGTTTGAATCCGCGTCGCTGCTGCCGGAACTGCTGCCAGAACTGCCGCTGGAGCTACCACTGCTTCCGCCAGAGCTTCCCGAGCTCGAATCTCCCCCAGAGCTGCCGTGGTGGACCTTGCGCTTGCAGTGCTTGGAGCTAGATCCCGCTGTCGGCGCGGCAGTAGCGGTCGACTTCTTCTTGGTCGTCTTCTTCTTCTGGACTTCGAGAACGGTAATAGGCGTCATCCAAGCAGAGCTCTCGCTGGGAGCGAGGGTGGTGGTCGCTGCGTCAGCTGACGATTGCGTCTTTGTCGCACAGACAGCAGCGGATCCCAATTCGCAGTCGTAAGTGGTCGTGTTGAATGAGACGTCCACCATGGACCTTTCGTATGTGACAGTGATGCCGGTAAATTCGCCTCCGCACGTGTATGGCGATTTAAAGTTGGTCTGACAGGCGAGGAGGTACTCAGTCTTGGATGCCTCCTCGGTGATGATGGACGCGTAGATGTTTTTGGCGGTACCAGTCTGACGGGGAGGAAGGAAAACAGTCTTGACGGTGGTTCTTGTCGTCGAGCGGCCCAGTCCCAGGGCGTCGGCCAGGAAAGGCGACGAGGCAAGGAGGCCCCAGAGCAATGTTTGTTGCATGGCTGCGGATGGTGTTGATGATGTTATCAAGCCCGGAGAGAAGCTAGAAGCCGGGAGCAGCTGGGTATTTGTAAAATTTCCTCATCATGGCACAGGCAGATTACTTCTTCCCTGCAGGGCTGGACCAGCCACGGAGTCAGCCTTGCAGGGGTGTCGGTGGTCGGCGAATCACCCAGCCCCTGAGACATTTCCAGATTTATGCTTGTTTGCCTCTCACACCATGGGACTGTGGCCGTGCTTACCGTGGATCGCGTGGCACCACGTCAGAATTTAGCTCTACGGTTACTGTTCATGGTTGTTCGTTGCGCCAAGTCCAATGACACCTGACGGTAAAGTCGTCCACGTCCCGCTCCGCGACAGGGGTCGCGCCTAAAGTCCCGTTAGTCTGTGAAGGATTGAGCGCCAGAGGGGATCTTTGTCACCGACCTGAAAGTTGAATCGTATTTCCCAGCCAATAATATGCAATAATTGATGATGGACAAGCTGATCATTGCAACAATGGCCTGTTGTGACGTACAAACGTTACCCGATGCTTACACTTGACGAAATCGAGCATTTCAGATCCGCGCACCCTGATGCCAGTCTTGGAGCCATGACATCTTTTGGCATCGGCCCTACCGGTATAGCCACAATGTTATCAAATGCAGAAAGATGCTCAAGGGCTGATGGAGCGAGTCAAAGAGATTTGGAATATGTTTGCATCAGGGTGTCTCTACTCTATCGCGTCGTCTTCTCTCCATCCAACAGTACTAGTCCTCGAAGCCAGGGTCAGTTGGAAGCTTCTTATACTGGCGTGTTTTAGTCTTTTGTTATTGGTTTGTTGATTTTTCCTCTCGGAGGGAGGGAGCCTGACCACAATAGCAAAGAACGCAGTTTTTGACACATTATTGGCATCTCAGCCGTGTTTTACTCTTGAAAGTCAAAGTTGGGAAGATCTCGCACGTTTTATTTCGTCCTATTATTCTCCTAGTTTGATTTTATCTATGGGATTAAAGTTACTGGTATCCTAGGCCCGCCTGGTTTTCCAGCAATTTCAATCTTCAAACTCCCGCGTCGCTATCGCCTTGTTCTAGCTATATGGTATTCAACCAGTCCTTCTCCATGGCTGATCCCAGCGGTCATAACGGGATATGCCTCTTGATGCCATCATGCCACTTGCTGAACTCAGTTGCAGTCAGCAGCGTTGGCAGCATCTCCACCGTTCGCCTGGCCGCCCTGATGATGCCTAGCAGCGAGGCCCCTCTTGTTGTTGCAAGCGTTGGCAGCACCGCCAGCATTGCCGTTAGCTGCGTTGCCAGCAGCATTGCCATTGGCATTTCCGGTAGCATCGCCATTGGCATTGCCAGTGGTGTCCGCGTTGGCGTTGTCAGCAGCGTTGCCATTGCCGTTAGCATTGCCAGCAGCGTTACCATTGTCGTTACCATTGGTGTTACCGTTGGCATTGCCAGCAGCATTACCATTGTCGTTACCATTGGTGTTACCGTTGGCATTGCCAGCAGCGTTACCATTGTCGTTACCATTGGTGTTACCGTTGGCATTGCCAGCAGCGTTACCATTGTCGTTACCATTGGCGTTACCACCAGCAGCGCCAGTGTTGTCAGCGTTGCCATTGTTTCCATTGGCATTGCCGCCGGAAGCATCGGTGTTGTTGTTGTTGCCGGTAGCATCGCCATTAGCACCACCAGCAGCGGCATTCCCAGCACCGTTGGCATTACCGTTGGCATTACCACCCGCGTTGGCGCCTGCATCGGCACCTGCGTTGGCACCTGCATTACCGTTGGCACCACCGTTGGCATTATCAGCTGCATTTCCGTTGCCACAAGCATTGGCGCCTGCAGCGGCAGCTCCAGCCTGGCCTTTGGCGCCATTTGCGTTGCCTTGGTCGCCCTGATGATGTCGAGCCACAAGATCTTCATCTCTCTTGTTGTTGCATGCGGTAGCAGCATCGGCAGCAGCATCGGCATTGTTGTTGGCGTTCTGAGCACCTTGGTTGCCCTGGTTTCCCTGGTTTCCCTGATGATGGGGCTGTATATCATCAGTATCATGAAAAGATTATCAAGAATGGCTGATCTCACCTCTCGGGCTTGGAGACTGCCAAAGATTGGTAGACCAGCCGCAGGGAGGGCTGCAGCAGCCATCAGAGTCTGGGATAGAAGTCAGAACAACAACGCAACAAAACTGCAGAGAATTGCCATACCCCGTATTTAGCAACGGAAGCTCCTGGCTGGGCGCTCTTGGACAGAGCCTGGGCTGTGAGAAGGCTGATGACGACGTTGGAGAAGTACATTTTGAATGATGATAACAAGGACTGGCCGGCAGTTGACAGAAGCTTGAAGCTGAATGAAAGACGGGACTGGCCCTGAAATATAGAATGTAATGAAAGGGAGTTAAGAGTCGCGTCAAGCGAAGCTGGAGAAAATGCTGAATGGATGAAGAGTGTAATGATCAGACCACAACTCGACAGAAGAGAGGTTCTTATATCATTTACTTCCCTGCTCTCAAAATAGAACTCCAGAGATCTCACCCTGACGTGCAGTTGATACCTTAGATGCGAGAACGAATCTACGATGCGCGTCTAGTGGTGCCGAGTTGCCGCCCTCTGTGAGGGTTGAATAACCACCTACACGAAAATGGCAATTCTTGATACGCTCGCCAAACTTGAGGCCCTCATACTAAGCAGTTTCTGGGTGTTTAGGGAGCAATAGTTCATCCGCATCCAACCAGGGGGCTGAGATGACAGATGACGGGTGCTGATCTGTATCGTCGGCGCGTAGTAGGCCAACAACTGGAAATAACTCTTGAAAAGAAGGTGATTGGTGGATATATCCATCTCTCCCCAGGTTTCGCCTATTTAGCAAGTTTTAGCAGAGTCTTGGTGCGCCCCTTGGACACAAGACACTGGATGCTTCAGGTTGTCGACGGACCCTTGAGGGGTTTGGAACCAACCCCTTGTTACAGACCACGACCCCACACTGGCTGTATTCTATTGGTCGAGATGGTTCTAAACGTTTTGTGTCGTTGGAATCTCCACATATTGATAGGCGATTCTGTTTGGTTTTGCCAAGCGAGTTTCGTTCTCCTGTTTGAGGCCGTCCTTGCTACTTACACGACTCTCTCTGTGTTTCGTCTTGGCCTTTTCTCGGCCGAGGTCGGCAATTTCGGCCAATGGTCGCCTCATCAGCGTCTCATACGTCGACGGTTGATCCAAAAACAACTTGTACGTGTAAAAGGTCATGACTTGATGAGAGGCCAAGAGTCCATTTCATGAGAGTATACATAGCCTCTCCGCCAATCTATGATGCGGCTCTACAAACATTTCATTCCAATTTGACTGGCTCTTTTTTTTTTTTTTCTTGTATTTTTATTTCTTTCTAGGTGTTAGCTGGCAGCACCTTTCCATTCACTTCGTGTTTTTCAAAAGATCCTACTTGAACCCGCAATGGAGTCAAAGTATTCCCCTGTTCCTTCAGATGAGGAGCAACAGTCATTCGAGGGCAAGTCTCTTCTATCTCCCTTGGAAAAGTACACCCAGTTCGTGCCTTCTGTGGCACGTCATTCGATACACCCATACCTTGTCTGGGTGTGTCATGGAATGATGTTGTCTTTTTCACTGGCATTTTTTGTGCTGTCTTTGCTGCTTCGCATCAACCAACCTTCAAACTTTGAATGTTCTCAACCAGCTTTTCCTTATTGTAAGTCAGACCCAATGCATCATTCTCAAAATCTAACCCAAGGCAGCTCCTGCAGACGCAGTGGCAAACTACCGAACAATACGATACAACATCACCCCAACCCTGGAAAGATCCGAATTTGTTGGGTACGGGCCAGAGGTCGACAAAGCATGGGATCACATCACATATGATGTCGGAGACCAGATGATTACTCGAGAGGAACTTGATCAACTGGGGCTTGACCCTGCGTCTCTCACGATCAAAAGCCCCAAGACTGGCCGAGAAGGCTATCGTGTTGGCATCCAAGTCTTCCACCAGCTCCACTGCCTCAACTTGCTGAGGCAGGATAGCTACAAGGGGTATTACTCTCACATTGGGGGGGACATTGAAGTAGAGCCCGAGGACTTGAGAGGACATCTCGGTAAGTCAGTTGACTAGTATTCTTTTCTTGTGCTAATTTGGGCTAGACCATTGCATCGAAGTCCTGAGGACCAACCTGATGTGTCAAAGCGATACCGGCGTGTTCACCTTCAAGTATTACGATGGCTTTGAAGGTCACTGGCCCGACTTCAGTACTCTGCACACATGTAGAAACTTTGATGCTATTCGGGACTGGGCCTTCGAGAATGCAGTTGCATTTGGGAACGAGGAATAACCATCGGTAGCCAATTACTAGGCTTCTCGTGAAGTCGTCATTGCAGCACATGCTCCACGTCCAACTGAGCATTTTACGAGTTCATTGATGGATAGATAGCGATATTATTATGGGAAATATTAAGATTCACCATCTCATCACAACTGTGTTGTTGGGGCTCTGTTGCCCTGGAGATAGTGCCATTGCACTCAGGTCTTCAGCGGCAACGCCTCCACCGATTGGCGATGTGATGCCGATATCGTTTTGGTCCTCAAGATGACATGAAACCATGCTCGAACATACTGAGTTTGGCTGCCGTAATACCCATGGTAGTCACCATGGCCCAGATACTAACCAAGGCCCTGGGTCTCACAAGCGCCAGCATCGTACCGAACGAGACCAGGGAAGCCACATGGGCAGACCTCATGGATTCCCATGATTGAGAGGCCTCATAATTGATACAACCGTGGGCGTTTAGCTACCTGAAAAAGATAAGTAGCATAGCAAAGGAATGCTCGGAGAATTTATACGACTACGAATAATATAGTAGTAAAACTGGGCAGCGGCGATTTGAGATACCAGTCAGTGTATTCTCAGTAAATCCTAATTAATACTTAATCTCAGAGTAAGAGAAGAAAGCTCTAGGTAGAGTATAATCTCTTCTGATCATTACTATAAATTTAATCTTGAAGAAGCATGGAGGCTATCAGCCAGGTTGATATATTAAATGGCCAGTCTTGGTGGTTGGTGTGTCAAATAGCCAGGTTGGTAATGGATGTCAAATAACCACTTCCTAAAACTGAAGCTCTCTATGTAGCTCTATAATATGCTTCTATCAAACAACTTGAATCGGCTCGCCTAGCAGTATTACGGGCCATCTAGACATGGCTATCTTGAATAGTGTTGGGAACCTTCTTGCCCGAATCCGAGTTGCTATCATCTCGTCACATCTTGAACAAACATAGAGTGACAGGTCCACTATGGACCTCGACCCATCGGCAAACACGGCAGGCAGCTCACGACCAACGTCGACGTTGGTTCGCAAATCTACAGATTCAAAAGCCCCATAGCCCGGTGGGATATGTGGACAACTGGTGCCGGCCCCCCTTTTCTAACTCTCGACTCCAGATCAGAGGCCTGCCGATTCTACTGAAACGGGCAATATCATACGTAGACAGGGGTTTGGGCAGATGGCGTAATCGACGAGATGGACCCGGTTGCGGACACTAGGAAATCGGGGCCGCCGATTGCGTGCTGCCGTGCTAGATCTTCCGGCCGATGAGAGCGGAGATATTTCCGGGGGCCTGGCGACGAGGAGGAAGCCCGCCATGCTAGGATGACCGCCGTCGGCGTCCTCGTTCCTCTGAGCTATGGCGCGCCCCATGCACAATTTTACGTGTCGAAAGGTTAATAGGCTCGAGTTATTTGCTGATGTATATATACATGCTTCTTTGGGACGGTCTGTGAATGAGGAGGATGGCTTCCAACATCCAGCCATGCTTTCTCTCCCCCAACAGGGGACCTGCCCGGACGGAAAATACACTTACTCACTTACTTATTTTCTTACTCCTACACGCTGCAGATCTTGTCGCCTTTGATTCTCTCTTTCCATCAGTCTCTTGATCTTGTCAAAACTCACATCGTCTGAGCTGTCCTCGTTGTCACGTTGAGAGTTGAAGGGAACTTGTATATTCCAAACCTCGACTCAACTACTTGACGCAGTAGGCGGCAGATCTTCCTTCATCCTTGACGGGACAAACCACTCACGCTTCCCGAGAGCTCCGACGGATGAGTGCTGGCAAACCCCACAACGGCTGGCGCACCACGAGCCTTGTCCCTCGGCGGAAGACTCACCAGAGTTTGTCATTGGATCATACAAGTTGACTCGACAAGGCGGTTGTTAGGTTCTAGTCCCTATTCTTGGCGGGGAGCCAAGCTTCTGCCAAGCCCTCTTCATCTCTGCAACGAGTTTAAAGTTCAGGGTTTAGATGCAAAAGCTTGTCTCTCGGGGACCTGGGAACGCAGGCCTCATTCGATCAAAGTGCCAGTGACAATCAGTTGAAGCCCACGGGACAACAAAAATGAATAATATGCCCCGAATTAGCGGATAAAGTCAAGCGAGATTTGCACAGCCACCTTGGACAAATGTGTCACGTCTCTCCTAGGCCTTACCCTAGCCAATCATAATGCTCATGAAAGCAAAAACTCCACTGACTTGGAGTGGCATTGTGGCTGAAGCCCAGCTCCCTCCAGTGCAACAAAATGCTTCTTCCATAGGCCCTGGTCAAAGACCCGCGAGGGACGGGGAATTCCACCTCGCCAAGGGCAGCTCGAAACAAGTAAACGCCGTATCACAGTTGACGAGGGATNNCTTGGTCATACGATGTGACACGCCGATTTCCGATTCCCCTTGATATCGCTTAACATATCCACTCTTGCTGTTTCTAGGCATATTCTTCTTCTGCGAAACTCTATCATGATGTCATGTGAATGGTTACACAGCGTTGGTGAACATGTTGCAAGCGATTATGGAGGAAGAGCCGCACCAATCTACGCGTGGCATCTAGCGACCATAGAAGTACGGCCCGATTTCCCCAATTTCTAGCATTGCAGGTTGCCTTGGAGGGACCGTTACATCAGACTGAGGCTATTCAGAACTGCCGAAGATGGGCGGCCTCTACCCTGGACTGAAATGAGTAACCATCGGGAGCAGCACTAAGGTCGACGAGAACACTATCTTATGTGGTAGTTGCTTTAGTAAGTTTGAATGCTACCCTGAAAATTATTTTCTTAACTACAATGCCGGACACTCTGTACGAGGGCTGCGTTAGCTAACAAAGACATACATCATATTTACCAGGTGTCTCTTTCTCCATCACTTTGCCTGTCAGGGATAAACCTTCATCGTGCGAACAGCTAGCAGTGAAATCTGTACTCTTGGTCTACGAGGCATAGTTGATGTGACAGGCGTCAAGTGGAGAGAGATGCATCGGGCTCCATTCCCAGTCCAAGTTACCCGCAATAACACGAGGGACCTGAGTGATGCCACTGTGATTTGCTCGGATATGTAGTTCATCGGGCTTCATCTCTTTCGGCAGGGGTCCTACCAACGGCAGTTCAACAGCTTCCTGCTATTCGCTCTCTCTTAATGTTTTGTACCCATACACCGGCCCTGACTTGCTTCACGCTGTAAAAACAGCCCATTGGCCAACTCCTTTACCTCTGTCGTGCAATTTAAGTCCTGTCCGTAGTGTCCTCTTCGCGTTCCCTCTTCCGGCGCATCAGCCGTTCCAATCTTGATGCTGCATTAAATACACCCATGGTTGCGGCTCCACAGGTCTTGCAAGTCGGATCCTTTCTGTATCTCTGAAGCGCAACGCTTCGCAAAAGTAGTGGCCACATTGGGTTATGATAAAGCGCTTATAAGGCCCCTCACAGATGAGACAGGAAAGGGGAACGTTGTCCAATGCCGTCTCGTCGTCCCCATTCCCGTTATCCACACCCTTATTGGCGCTGCCGGGGGTCTTCTTCTTTTTGTTCTGCATCTCCCACTCCCGATCAAGCTGCCAGCCTTGCTGGGTGTCACTTCGATCATGAAGGAACACGCAAGAATCGCCAAAGCCACACCAGCCTGTCTTCTTGTAGTCCTTGCACACATCGGGAGCAAAGTCGGTGGTTGTGGCGATGCGCACGTTGGATGCAGCACGAACTGGGCCTTTTGCTGTGGGATGATCGTACCAGTCTTTTCGCTTGGTTGCATCATTTGTGTCTGATAGTGGAATATCACGATTTGCTCCGAAGGCTGTAGGGGCGTGATCTTCACTCGGGGTCTTGACACTTGTTGAGGCCGAGACAATACCCTTCTTACCGCGCCTGATCCGGGGTCCTTCTAAAGTGTCATGTTCGTCGCTTGAAGACGAGGAATCATATGGACTGTCACGCGCTGGCGCTATTGTTGAGCTTGCTGGCCGTTTCCTAAAGGTCTCCTTGGTCCGTCGCCCTCTCTGTTTGAAGGTGATGGGTGCGGTCACTGTGGTTTCGGTCGGACCTGGGCTGGCCGATGGAGATATTGTCGCTTCTGTGGAGAGAAACTTAGCTAGAGTGGTGATCCCTTTGCCCAAGACCAGCAAGAGCTTCGTCGTGTGGTGACACCTAGGGAGGTTGTGGCTGAGTTGAGTGTGGCGGGTTAATGAGGCTTGGCATGGAATGGGAGATTGCGCCAGTCACGTGATAGAGCGTTTATCTGCGAGATAAAGCCGCTTTGTCAGCTGGTTTATACGATCCGAGGTGATTTTCCGGTCCGCCTCCCACTCCGCCTCCGTGCGATCCCAGTCCCGGCCCCGGCTTTTAGCTCCTGTCTACACCGTCTTGTTACGATGGCACCCAAAGTTGAGTCAAGGCATGTTGCCGAAACTCTACTCGCTCCACTCGGTCTCGAAGTCACTTCATGCCGTGAAATCCAGACATTGTGGGCTGGGTACGGCCATATCTGTGCCATCACCGTCAAGGCCACCAACGATACCGTTGCCGCTTCTGTGCGCCGTCTGTATAACGAGTCCACCAATGGCAACACTTTCCGTCTGATTCTGAAGCTCATCTCTCCTCCCCCCGGTAAAAAGGACGAAGGCCATCTACGAAAAGTCCTGAGCTATGAGGTCGAACAGTACTTCTACGAGGAAATCACGCCCCGTCTCGAAGATGATATTGCAGTAGCGCATTGCTTGACCTCAAGCAGACTTCCCAATGCCGACGGAAGCAAACTCCAAGGTCTCACTGCTACCATTCTCACCGACTTGCGTATCAAGTTTCCTGTTGCCGGCGAAAAGAGATCTGTTCTTAGTCCGCGCCAAGTTCAATCTGCGCTGGAGTGGCTCGCAAAGTTCCACAGCAGCTCCTGGAAATCCTTGCCCGCGAACCTGGATGATTTTCTCCTCTCGCCACTGGAAGAGTCAAAACGAAGAGAATCGCAAACGGGTGGCGACAAGTTGTGGTTGAATGGAGGTTACACCTATCTGGCAACCCGGCGAAGCGAGTATGCCTCCCTGGCCGAGGATACATATTCAGAATGGACCGAAGCCTTCTGCGCGCCCTTTGGAGGCTCTGGTTTATCCACTGCTGAAATGGTGGCCGAATTTCTCACTCCCCTTGGTCGACCTTTCGAGACGTACATCCATGGCGACGTCAAGTCTGAAAATCTCTTCACCACCGAATCAGGCGATGAAGTATGTTTCTTCGACTTTCAGTACGCGGGACTTGGTCTGGGGGTCTGTGATCTAGCCAAGCTGTTCACATGCTCTGTTCCTCTCAACATGCTTACCGAACACGATACGATTCCAGACGAACTGCCGATGGATCAAGGGGAGGAGACGCTTCTGCAGCTGTATCGCAAAACCTTGCTCAGGCGGCGTTCTCCGGAAAAAGAACCCTTTAACTACAACTGGGAGATCTTTGTTAAGCATTGGGAGGCAGCTCTTGTTGATTGGTGTCGGTTCCAGGCGTCATGGGGATTCTGGGGCAACACGGAATGGCTCGAGGCAAGAGTGAGAAGTATTCTCAAGGATGCATCCTGGAGGGAGTGGTTACGACACGAAGTTTGTGATCGCAACGGAGCCTGATAGAATTTCTAGACGTAACGAAAGACAGAGATAGACGTGAATTACTAGACAAAAACACAAATTTTGACTATCCATGGACCTTGACAAAACAAACTGGGTGGACGGTAAAGTGAATGAAGATCAAAGTGTCTATATGGTACATATTAAGCAGCCGTTTTCTTTGCCTTGTCCGTTCTATAATATGCCATCTCATGTCTAATTAACACAATTCTATTCCAGCCAAACAACGCCGTGTTAGCTCAAGTTGTTGAAAATATCCATCACATCTATACCCAGTAAGAGATCACTTCCTCCCATCCACGAATCTTGAGTAGGGAAATATAGAGCTGAGCTCATGGAGGCAATGTCCTGACTTGTCTCCAGCGACGTGGGGGGCTAATCAAGAATAAGCATGATAGTGAGCGAGTGAAGCTTTGTAACTTACTAAAATTACATCTGTGCCTTTGTCAAGCTTACTCGTAGGACGATCCGCTGATCCTGGGACTTCTGGCATTTCCAGCGAAGACATACCGTCACCGTGCGATCGCTGGGGATGAAGCGAACCCCCCAGGTCAAGTCTTTGCGATGTTGTCTCGTTGACGTATTCCCTTGCGATGTAGGCGAACTCGGCAATCAGAGATCCGGGCAAAGAGCCTTCACTGGCAAATTCGATTCGGCTAAAGTGTCCTCCCGCAATGTCGAGAAGCGCAAGGTTGCTCCTTGTATCGGGGTGCTCGGGGTCGTTGATGACTTGGTCAAAGAGGACGAATAGAGCACAGATCGGGATCCCGGCCAAAATCCTATGTCAAGTTAACAGGGCCCGTATATATCCGTGTAATCACAGACCACAATGGAGTGGAAGGCTCCACATCGACGTAGGTGATGATCTCTAGAATGGATCTCGACACAGCAATGAGATGCTCTCTTGAGAGGTTCTTGTTCAATTCACTTTGATCGCGTTCCCCGTTAACTTGAAGATAGCATCGTAATAGAATGAGTTTGAAGCTGTAATAGAGGTAGTTGATCCAAATCGCGGATCGGCCTGTGACTGGCCGACGGAACAGGTGAGGTTGACAAGAAGGTCCGGGGCGAAGTCCTTCAGGGATGGAGAGTCGCCACTGCTCGAGATCTTCAAAGAGTTGACTGATGGTGGCCGTGTAGTAGTCCAGTCCTTTTTGGAAAATCCCTGCGCAGAACAGGCTAGTCATGGCCCGCGAAAGGAGCCGGGAATGCCGAGCAAATGTGAGTGTCCAGTTGAAGGAACCAAAGAGGGATTCTGGAATATGTGGCATAGGTGTGATGATCTCGGCATCGATAAAGGTCTGAAATGTTATTAATGCAACATTCAAGATGGCGGGTTACTTACTGAGGTGCGTCCAAAGTGGAAGCTCGACATCTTTTCGATCGAATAAAGAACCCAGAATATGCGATGGAAGGCTTTGGCCGAAGGGCCTTTGGAGATGGCAGGCCCAAGATCTTGAGCCATTCGACCAGCTTGGGTCATGATTCTCTGCTCAATAGAGAGACACGAGATCCCCAAGGCGTAGACAGCCGCGGTAGTGATGGCCTGGAGGGCAACTAGCGGGTCGTCGGACTTTTCCAGGTCAGGGATAAAAGCTAGAGCAACTGAGAATAACTTCCAAGCCTTGCCCTTTCCAGGCTCAAAGCTACCACCACCACTGTGCAAGCAACCCAGTGCAAGAACTGAGTGGTAGAGTGCTGAGAAAGAGGGTTCCTCGGCGAGAATGGCGGACAGATTTGGGGAGGATATCTTTGACTCGAAGGACGCGCGATCCAGATGGGGAAAGAGGGGATGAACCCTCTCATAATATGCTACAACGATGAGAATTGCGCATTAAAATGACATGAAACTTACCCGCAATGTGTCTGGCCGCTGATGCATTGTCTACGTAACCACTCTCTGGCACGTTCGATATGGCAGACTCTGTATCGGACGATCTCACTCGATTTTTTAGGATGGTTGAAATCCTCCGAACAAGGTCGTTGACCTTGTTATTTCGCAGCTTTGCCGAGAGGGACTCGAGCCTGCTGTCAGAGAAGAAAGTGAGTCTGTAGGTGCCACCTATGGGCTTCATGTCAAAAACGGCCCATGTCGATCGATTGCTTAACCTACTAAATAGGCCGTTGCCCTGATGATTTTAGCGCAGGACTAGTGTCGAACATGGCAAAAATGGAGTCATTTCAAGGTCAACAGCGAGCGAGTTGCTTACCTTGAGAGTGAAACGTTGCTCTTGACTTAGAGTGTCGCCTGGAGGGGCTCCAAAGAGTACACGGTCGATGAAAAGGTCTTCCTGCGCAATTTGCAGGGCGACCTTTTTCTCCGGAACTTGAAGGGCATTTTGTGTTTCCTAGTTCATCAGTATCAGACGCGGTTAGATGTGTAGAGCTGCTCACCTCTATCGCCGTCGACGAGGTTTCGAGCTTGGCCAAAACCGTGTCACTTGGAACCACTGGGTTCTCCAACAAGGCCTTGTTGACTAAAAGAATGTTAATAACATGTCGGAAGAACAAGTCTTCTACTCACCATTCTTTCTCAGTGGAACCTTTCTTCTGCCAAAGTGACAGGTGGCCCCTCGTTCCTGGACATGTCAGCGCTGTGCATACCCAAAAGCCCATCACTACTCACCATACAACTTCCACAAGGAGGAGGATATCCTTCAAAGCATCTTAGTAACTGGAGTCAGATCCCAGGAGGTACGTACCGGAGCAGCGGATCTTTCTCACCTTGCATTGGTCGCAGGCCTTGGACCTCTTGGGCCCGCGCATTCTAATCTCGGGTCCGGGCGGAGTTTCGGGCATCATGTAGCTTCCGCGGCGTCTGCGGGTGAATTCAGCTTCGTCTGCATCAAAGACGGGAACGAGGTGAGCGGTGCCCGGAGTAGGAGCGGCGTTCTTTAAGGCCAAGTCAGAGAAAGGCTTGTCGACAACGCCGTTTGGCCTCGGTGCCGACATTCCTAGACGGGTCTAGTCCACGGAGAAGCGGGTCCAAAATCTCGCAATTCTGCGCCACTAGCCAGGATCCCTTTACGGTAGATGCCGTTTGTGAGCAGCCCACGACGGTTGGAGACATATGTCACGACGCCGTTGATGACGTCCCAGGTCAGGAGAAGAAATAATTGTCTCGGGATTCTGCAAGCTGAGTGCAGCAGCGAGCTTTTAGCCGCATGTGTCATGGATATCCTGTTTATATGCTCCGAATCGTACCGAAGCTTCCGAAGGCCTCCCACTGATGTCTCGTAAGGGCATGTAGATAAAAGCGTTCCCCCCAGGAGGCTTCTCTGGTATTGTGGGAATATCCAATCGGGGACCCTACAATTCAGGCCATTCTTAATATTTTTCTTTCCGCGGCCTCTGCCGCTTCTTGTCTTGTATTCCACTCTTTTATCCCTGTCACATTCTCCGTCCACCATGTCTCCCAAGTCTGGCACCCCGATCGAGGATCTCACTGGCATGCACCAGGCCAGTGAAAGCGAAACCGAGAATGGCAACAACAGTGAGCCAATGGCTCAACTCGCTCGATCCTTCTCCCTCACAAGAACATACTCAACTCTGTCTACCGGCGTTAGCCCCTTTCTTCTCCAAGACTCGCGCCTTGACCCCAAGTCCCCCAACTTTCTCCCCGAGTTCTGGGTCAAGGCCATGCTCCATGCCTTTTCCCAGGACCCAGAAAAGTTCCCACGTCATACCGCGGGTGTGTCTTGGCGGAATCTCAACGTCCACGGGTTTGGTGATCCAACCGATTACCAAAAGGACGCGTTAAATGTGGCCTGGCGTGGTCCTCTCGGTGCACTCAACTGGCTCGCGAACCGGAAGCGAAAGATTCGTATTCTCAATGAATTTGATGGTCTCGTCGAAAGTGGAGAGCTATTGCTCGTGCTTGGGCGTCCTGGAAGGTATAGTATGAAGTGATCACCTCCAATGCTCTCTCTTACCCCTATACAGTGGTGTCTCAACCTTACTCAAGACCATTGCTGGCCACACCCATGGCCTCCATATGGAAGACTCGTCCGAGTTCAACTATCAAGGTAGGTACTAAATCCAGCCCGATTTGACCAGATGCTAACCCCTAAGGCGTCCCGTGGGACCTGATGCACAGTAACTTCCGTGGAGAGGTGGTATACCAAGCAGAAACCGACATCCACTTCCCCCATCTCACAGTCGGAGAAACCCTACTCTTCGCAGCCCTGGCACGTACGCCGCAGAACCGTGTCTCCAACACGTCTCGAAGAGTCTACGCCGAACACCTTCGCGATGCTGTCATGGCCATGTTTGGGATCAGCAACACCATCAATACAAAGGTTGGCAATGACTTTGTGAGAGGAGTCAGTGGAGGAGAGAGGAAGAGAGTCAGCATCGCCGAGGCCACTCTCAACCAGAGCGCCATCCAATGCTGGGACAACAGCACCCGAGGTTTGGATAGCGAAACTGCCCTGGGTTTTGTCAAAACACTTCGTCTGGGCACTAGACTGGGGGGTACCAGCGCGATCGTTGCCCTCTATCAGGCCAGTCAGCCAGCTTACGATGTAAGTGATAGCTGGGAACTCACTCACAACCCGCATCTAACCACCGTATAGGAGTTTGACAAGGTCCTGTTGCTGTATGAAGGCCGTCAGATCTACTTTGGTCCTAGAGAAGAGGCAAAAAAGTATTTTGTTGACATGGGCTACGACTGTCCTCCCCGTCAGACAACTGCCGACTTTCTCACCTCCCTGACGAATCCCGAGGAGCGAACAGTACGACCTGGCTTCGAAGGGAAAGTACCCCGTACATCAGACGAGTTTGCCGACGCATGGAGGATGAGCGAGCACAAAGCGAAGCTCCTCCGGGACATTGCAGCGTTCCAGAATCGATATCCTGTGGGCGGCGAGGAGGTCGAGAAGCTCACAAACATCAAAAAGGCCCAAAAGGCACGATTTATGTATGGAACCCCCCTCCACCGGTGCATCACCCATGCTAATCCATAAAAGGTCCAAGAAGAGCCCGTTCACGATCTCTGTACCCATGCAGATCCGTTTGTGCATGACTAGGGGAGTCCAGAGGCTCCTCGGCGATAAGACCTTCTTCATTGTCACGGTGGGAGGAAACCTGGTCATGTCACTGGTCCTCGGGAGCGTGTACTTTGACCTCGCTGTAGCGGCCGAGACCATGAACAGCAGATGCTCGGTTCTTTTCTTTGCCATCCTGTTCAACGGCTTGAGCAGTGCTCTGGAGGTATGTGATTAGTTGCGGCCATGACTCAAGCTTACCCTCTTAGATCCTGTCACTGTACGCACAACGGCCAATAGTGGAGAAGCACTCGAGATATGCCTTGTATCGTCCCCTCTCAGAAGCAATTTCATCCATCATCTGCGATCTGCCGTCCAAGATTCTCTCAACTCTTGCCTTTAACGTTCCGCTCTACTTCATGGCCAACCTGCGTCGCGAGGCCTCTTACTTCTTCATCTTTCTCCTCTTCGGCTTCACAACTACCTTGACTATGTCGATGATTCTGCGAACTATTGGCCAAGCTTCAAAAACGGTCCATCAAGCCTTGGTCCCTGCTGCCATCTTCATCATCGGCCTGGTCATTTACACTGGCTTTGTTCTGCCCACTCAGTACATGAAAGGATGGCTTAGATGGCTCAACTACATCAACCCAATCGCCTACGCGTACGAATCTCTGGTTGCCAACGAGTTCTCAGGTAGGACATTTCCTTGTCAGACCATGATCCCTGCTGGCCCTCCCTACGAAAATGCTGGGCCTCTTGAGCAAACCTGTTCAGTCGCTGGTGCCTCTCCTGGAGAGAATTTTGTGGCTGGTGATTTTTACATCGGTGCTGTCTATGAGTACTACCACTCTCACTTGTGGAGGTAAGTATCTGCCGCGTCATATTACACTGGCCTGGAGGCTAACTGGATAGGAATTTTGGCATCCTGATTGGATTCATCTGCTTCTTCTCTTTCACATATCTGATCGCAGCCGAGTTTTTCTCCACTAGCCCTTCCAAAGGCGAAGTCTTGATCTTCCGTAAAGCTCATCCCCTAAGCAAGTCCAGGGTAGATGAAGAGGCAGGCAACGAGGCTGTTGGTTCTTATCGTGGAAAGAGCCAGGGTACAGACACTCTGCAGTCCCCTGCGCACTCTCAGACGGCTACATTTGCCTGGAAGGACGTCTGCTACGACATTGTCATCAAGGGACAAACTCGCCGTATTCTCGCTTCTGTTGACGGGTGGGTTCAGCCAGGAAAGATTACTGCATTAATGGTGAGTGACCTGCAGATATTATAGGACAGTGCTGACTTCGGAAGGGAGCCTCGGGCGCTGGAAAGACCACCCTTCTTGACGTGCTCGCGGATCGAGTCACGATGGGCGTTGTCACAGGCGACGTGGCTGTCAACGGGCACCCACGTGGAAAGTCATTCCAACGAACAACTGGATACGTTCAACAGCAGGATATTCACCTTGAAACGTCAACTGTGAGGGAAGCTCTCCGATTCAGCGCAGTCCTCAGACAACCAGAGTTGACCACTACTGAAGAGAAGTACAAGTATGTGGAAGAGGTGATTAGCCTACTGGAGATGGATCTCTACGCAGATGCAGTCATCGGAGTCCAGGGAGAGGGTTCGTGCCATGTGCTCTGATATTGGCCCAAACTGACCGGAATGCTAGGTCTAAATGTGGAACAACGAAAGCGCCTGTCGATAGGAGTAGAGCTCGCGGCCAAGCCAGAAGTCCTCTTGTTCCTCGACGAGCCAACTTCGGGTCTCGACAGCCAAACCGCGTGGGCTGTTGCCACTCTTGTCAGAAAGCTAGCAGATCACGGGCAAGCCATTCTGTGCACCATTCATCAGCCATCTGCGGTTCTCTTTCAACAGTTCGACCGGCT
The DNA here is from genome assembly GCA_006518225.1 of Fusarium neocosmosporiellum. NCBI lineage: Eukaryota > Fungi > Ascomycota > Sordariomycetes > Hypocreales > Nectriaceae > Fusarium > Fusarium neocosmosporiellum. The sequence continues at coordinate 27,919 of SSHR01001766.1, forward strand.
TCTGCTACTCAAGAGTGGTGGTAAGACAGTGTACTTTGGTGACATTGGTGAAAACTCAAGCACCATGACGTCGTACTTTGAGAGAAACGGAGCTACCCTGTGCAAAGAGGACGAAAACCCAGCGGAATGGATGCTTCGGGCAATCGGTGCTGCTCCCGGCGCTCATACAGACATTGACTGGGCCGAGACGTGGAAGAAGAGCCCCGAGTTTGGTGTACTTCAAGACGAACTCAAGGCTATGATGAAACCGTCAGCCTCTGAGTCGGAAGCTCATTCGACCGAAACGAGCTACGCCGCGTCATTCTCGCAACAATTCTTGGCCTGTACTATGAGGACTGCCGAGCAGTACTGGCGAACACCCACTTACATTTACGCCAAGATGATTCTTTGCCTCGGAACGGTATGTTGACTTCTTCAGGTGCTGGTACATACCTAACCGGAAGCAGAGCCTCTTTATTGGTCTTTCTTTTCAGAACTCACCTTTGTCACTGCAGGGTCTTCAAAACCAGATGTTCTCGACCTTCATGCTCGTTGTCACTTTTGCCTTTCTCGTGTATCAGACAATGCCCGGGTTTGTCTCCCAACGATCCCTCTACGAGGGCAGAGAGAGATCTTCAAAGACGTACGCTTGGTACAACTTCATCCTCGCAAATGTCGTCATCGAGATGGTGTGGAACTCGCTTGCATCTCTCGCCGTCTACCTCCCCTTCTACTTTCTCGTCGGCATGTACAAGAATGGAGACATAACTGATACCCAGAACGAGCGAGGTGGTTTGATGTTCTTGTTGGTCTGGGCTTTCATGATTTATGAAGGCACCTTTGCACACATGTGTGTCGCAGGATCGCCGACTGCCGAGGTAGGGGCCACCTTTGCATTGCTTCTGTTCATGATGACTCTCGTTTTTGCAGGGTAAGTCTAACACACAAAGTCTACGGCTATGTAAGAAGAAACGATAACTGACCTACTACAGTGTTCTTGTCCCGTACTCAGGCCTTCCTGGATTCTGGACATTCATGTACCGCGTCTCCCCCATGACATACCTCATCGGAGCCATGCTCTCTAACGGTGTGGCTCTACAAAACGTCGAATGCTCAAACGTAGAGCTCCTAATGTTCAGCCCCCCGGCCAACATGACATGCGAGACATACGCTGGACCCTTCGTGCAGATGGCAGGAGGCACTCTACAGAACCCTCAGGCAAACGACACCTGCTTGTTCTGCCCGGTTGCGTCAACCGATACTTACCTCGCCACGCTGGACATTCATTACAGTGAGAGGTGGAGGAACTTTGGTTTGATCTGGATCTACGTTGTGTTCAATGTCTTTGCGGCGTTGGCGGCTTACTGGTTGGTGAGGGTGCCTAAGAAGCGTCTTGGGCGCTCGTGACTGACATTTTCCTTACCGCTGCTCCTTCACTGCACTCTAGAATATAGATCCCTGTACTGTTCAACTAGCTTAGTTGGTCAGGATTCTCTTTCTTTCATTTTGACCCCTTTTCATTCTGGTCTATCGAGACTCTTCAAAAGTAATGGCTTCAGCAACCTACAGAGGTTGTGCACAAGCTTAGACACTCGGAAACCTCTGCAGCTCATCGTCCATAATTAAGCAAAGCTACATCTATTAGAAGATCAGGCTCCTTCTAAGCTACACTAGATCTATAACTCTTAGACCCACGCGAGGAAAGCCCCCACGCATGGAGAGAGAGGTATCAAGAATGCCTAAGCGCTTGTACTCATCTATCCCTTGAGAGTTTCTGCCAGCTTTTTCCAACAGCATAGCATAGCTATCATTCTCTGTGTGTCCGATCTTGAGCAACGTTATGATGGTTGATTTATCGTATGGTTCCGGCGGAACCCCATCCCAGTACAGTCGCCGTTTGTATGAGTTTGGCAGCCCATACGCATACTTCTCCTCGTCCAGGGGGTACAGCTCCAAGTCAGAAAAGGGCACTTTCCAAATGGCACCCCGAAGCCGTAGTCGTCCATTGTCGTGATGTTCCATGCCGCCCTCCAAGGTCAATTCTCTCGTCCATTCATCTCTGACGTTGGACGCGAAGATCACTCCGCATGACATCGACGCCCAAGACCAAGAAGGCGCAGTTAATTCTTTCGGAGTAAAGCGAGCTCCGCTCCCAGACCGCCATGCAAGACACTTATCGATGGTCTCTAGCCAGCATCCACTCGCGTAATGTGCTCCAGTGATGCCTTCAATTTTCTTAGCCAGGGAAGATATAGCGACGAGCTTGTCGCTGAGGAAAGTGAACTCGGCCCGGGAATACTGTATTAGCATCTCCATCCACGCCCCAGCAATAAGGCCGTCCTTGGGAATGGTCAGGAGGGTCCCCTGCTTCATCAGATTGTCATTCCCCCTTGGCGTTGTCCAGACCTCCCATTGCTCGCGTGTCTGATCGTCCGAGTTCCAGTTTGGTTCCCACTCCAATGCTCTATGCTCAGCACACTCCCAGACTAGCGAGTCGCGGGCGAAATAAAGGCATCGGGTCGAGAAAGCACGCTCTTGAACACACCATCCCCTCCTCAGCAGAGGTGAGTTGTCCACGCAGACAGATCGCATTGGCTTGGTGGGCAGGATGTACATGTACTGCTTTTGCCCGGCGTCGGTGTGGTACGAGAGCGTCACTCCATGTGTAGGAGGGTCAACCTGGGCTGGCCGGGCCTTCAGGAATCCGTCGTCGCAGTCTCGTGAGCTGCTGGCACCGATTGTGTAAAAGGCATTCTGATAGTAGGTGTTCATCTTTCCCGCCTCAGTAGCCTAGTCTGAGCCTGGGTCTCCCGAATACTCGGACTGGATGATACAGAGTGCGTCCACCCACAGATAGCGGATGCCTAGACTTCTCGTGACCTTGATTGCATCTTGGATGGTCCTTGGTAAGGTCTCAGAACTAAAACCGCCCATCATCCGGCTGTAGGTGGAGCGGGTCGTTCTGACATTGTTGCCCTTCGAACCCCAGCAGTAGGTGAGAGCAACGTACCGATCTGTCTGGGCAGCAAGTGTTTCAACGAGGCGAACGGTCCATTTATCTGAATGCTGTTGCTCGGTTCCAACATCGATGACTCGGGTAGGCATTGTGTAAAGTCCTTGCTGCTGACAGCTCTTGTGTTGATCTAGGCATGTCTGGCCCCATTTTTTGATAGTAGCAATGAGCGGCTGATACGAATTCCCCTCGAGAGTTTCTTCATTCATCCTCTTTGATTAGCTCCGATTTTGCTTATTAAATAGTTGAAGTACTGACTGAAGACTTGATAACTACCTTTCTCATTTGAAGGGTATTCAGACGATAGGAAGACGGGCGCGATGCCCCCACTGACAATCAGGGCTGGGTGTGACTCGGCATCGAAAAGAAGCCAGGCGATCTCTAAAGGCCCCTGCAACTCTTCCAAGTCCGATGTGTTGTATGTCATGTGCTGGTATATGAGTCGGCATAGCTCACATCCATTGGCTTGGGCAGATAGCAACAAGTCTGACAGCTTATCACATAGATATACGTTCCTCCCAGGCCAGGAACAGGAGGTTTGAAGAGCTGAACAGCACCCTTCGCAAACCTGACCTTCGATAATCGATAGTAAGGGAGCCTGTGGGGCGGTCATTCTTGGTGGTGATTGATCATGACTGAGGAGGCTGGTGTTGTCGTCGTTGGGTTGAAATGCGAACTTACCTGATATGCGCTCGCTGACTAAAATGCCCATGCATTGGATAGCACCATTGACTGTTATGACTGTGACGACGTTATATTTAGGGTGTTTAGTTCAAGGGAAGGCATATGGGTGCCTGGCAATAAGCGAGTGAATTAACTGCCTTTAGTATGAATATTACTGCTTTCATCTTTAGTTTGATTCATTCCCTATAACTAAGGCATGTTAACTTATATCAATCTCGTAGCCTTACTTACCAGTAAGCTTGGTCTACTAAAGACTAGTAGTTCCCTTAAGATCCATACCATTTCACCTCCCATTTATTATCTACTCGGTTATAGATACTGAGGTCACCACCAACCACCCCCCTCTGTTGCTAGTGACGTTTTCGCCGCTTCTGCATAAAAGTCGGAGAGCAGAACATTCCGCTTATCTTGCCCATCACACCACGCTCGTGTCTCATGCACGTCGTCATCTGCCTATCTTGGCACTTGCGGGGTTCCAGGCACCAGCTCCTGCAGCCTCACTTTTGGCCTTGAATCTCTAAGAATTGACGCGGCTTCTGGCACATGACGCCACGTCACCCTGCCAAAGCTTTCCAGAGCCGTAAGCCTGCTTCCAAGCAACAAGTGTGTACGACTGGCGGCCAAGGCGGCCCTCAAATAAGGCTCCTGCATAACCGGTTTGCCTCATGCTGCTCTTCTTAAGTAGCTCAATTCCTCAGGACCGGCGTTGAGAAGCTCTCACGCAGACACAGGAGCCTTGCAGCTCAAGATCAAGGTCTGTATGTCGTCCTCTCTGTTGTCGCCTGTAATGACATGTAAGAACTGTAGACCACGCACCAAGAAACGCATCGCAAGTGCATCAAGTACCTTCAGTCAACCTCAAAGTGCGGCACCTGTCCCATGAGATGGACAGAAGCTGGATTCCCTTCGTACTGTGGTCAAAGAGGAGTCTTTTGCGCCAACGTCCAGGAGGTGGCCACCTATCCACACGTTATCACTAGCATCTGCCGTGCGTGTATAGCACGGGCTCAGAGGGCTAATGCAGCTGCAAGACAAAGTTCTGGGACGCGGAGGTACGCAACAAGAAGCACAACAAGGGGCGCGACTCGAAGATAGGACAGGAGAGAAGCGAGAGCTTTGTGTAGCGTTTTTTTGAAGTAGTATAGTTTGAGAATGAGATCATTCCACATCCCAAGGCAAAGCACATTCATTCCGTATGAGGCTGTCCATGGAGTCAGTAAATGTCTTCCACCGATTAGTATGGTCCATAGAATTGAACTCTGAGCTGAGAGGATCTCCAGGCGTAAAGTAGAGCAGTCCCGCTCTTGTCCAGGCTGATGCAGTCCTACGAAGTATCCATACCAGACACTTCCATTCTTCGCTCGAGTACCCTAGCAGAGCTAGGCTGTGATGGCCTCTGTGTAGACCCTTGAGGAGATCTGTAGGCACGATAGGCTCTGTCTCATAGAGTGAGATCAAGAGTCCTTGCAGCTGCCACTCTCCCAGGCCAGCATCAAAGTTCAGCCAGCCATGGGGTATCTGTAAGGCGTCAAAGCACAGAGTTGCTGCTTGGGTGGTCGGATTGACCTCGGAGATGGGAATCCGCGCTGTACTTCCATTTTGATGAACCGTCACGTGCGTGTTCTCCATGGCCGAGTCAAAGTCAACGTCATGCATCCAGGCCCAGAGTGTCTCAACGATTCCCTCCCATCCTGCCCAGGTCCAAGACGGGTATGCAGTCCTTCGGCGTGGAACTGCGCCTTGCAGGACACGTCCTCTTCCGGATGCAACATGCACCCATGACATGCCCGTCACGAGGGTTTGCTGTAATACAGACTGACCGTGATGGTCTCCAACAAGGAGGGGGATCCCCAGCGCGGATGTAAAGAGAACCGATCCCCCCGCGGCCCCGTAGTCGGTTTCTAGATGCATTCTTTGCGAGGAGTTGAGCACACCCGCCACAGCCTTGAGCGAGTCTTGATCGAACCTGACTTGCCGCATGCTGAAGCTGTGCAGCAGAGTCCGAACCTCGTCGATATGAGCTGACGGCCAGAGGAGACTCATCGACTCGTCGAAGCGAGAAAAAGGCCCGAACTCAAGATGTCTGAAGTTCCGGGGTCTATCGTCAAGCTCCCAGATGCGCTCACCATATTCTAGGCTCTCGGCGCAGGTGATGGCCTCACACTCAAAGTAGCACTGCTTGTCTGTGAAAACTAGGAGTCTCCTCGACAGCCACGCTTCCTGGAATGTCCATCCGCGGGTGCTCCATTTGGTACTCGCTGTGTCTGACAAGGCGTCAGGTCCTAGTTCGACGACTTGGTAGTTCCCCTGTTTAACGGGGTGCTGAAATTGCTCTCTGGCTCGTCGGTGAGACACGCCGGGCAGGCCGTAGGCGGCACTGTCGCCACACGCAGCCACGATGGTCAGCTCAGCCTGGCCATAGACCTGGTCCATCTGGTTGATTTGCCTCATCTTGACGACCGGGTCAGTCTGGTTGATGCAGTACTGGTCTGCCCAGAGATAGCGGAACCCGAGAACCTTTGTCACTTGTATGGCATCTAGGATGACTGCCGAAGTCGTGGGCGGTACCTGGACGCCGTTAATCAAGGGGGATGGAACCACGTCTCCCCACACGTAGCTCAGTGCTATGTACGGATACGACATATCTAGCGTCTTGATCTCGCAGGTGGTGCAGTCGATCAGAATGATCTCAGTGTTGACGTTTGGCGGCGGATGGCAAGATTCATCATGATGCGCCCTGCATTTCTGTAGCCACTTGGAGGCCAGCTGTGAGTCGAAAGTAGATGGTAGCAGCTTAGGCATATATAGCAAGGATCCATCTCGCCTGTTGTCGCGAACTGTGAGAACAGGCATGGTATTATCTCTGTTCAGAGACAGCTTTTGGGCCCTCTTGTCTGGGCCACTGAAGTCCTCGGGAATGTAAGGGTCCGGAACCACCATAAGGACGGAAAAGTCGGCTTCAAGTCCGATTTTGCAGGGGATTCTCGAGGTTTGAATCGAATGGTGGCCAAAAAGCTTCGCGGAGAAGGGCAGGGCCCAGAGGGAGTCATTGCCAGACATCTTGAGGGTCTCGTTCAGCTCGCCCAGCCGTGAAATAAGCTGCTGCTTGTTTTCCCACGTGATCTTGCACATCCTGCAGGGACCACGAGGTTTGTCCTTGAAGATTTCGTCGAGATTGGCAATGAGTACACTCCGGATACCGAAGTGAGCCATAAACTGGTAGTCGTCATCGTAGTCATTTGGATCCCTAGAGGCGGAAGAGTGCTCAAACAGGTTGACTGTCTTTTCAAAGTCTATCGCCTGGCAGAACTTGCACAAGTTCTGATCAACGGTAAGTGACTGCCATCTTCTAGCGTCCTCGCTGGGATTGGGAATAATAGACATTGTGAGTTCATGAGCGGGTTGTGATGAAGGGAAATTGCCTGCAGCCTGGAGATGAGAGATATTTACGATATTACTAAGATATGCAGCTGCCTTGTGACCTGGGCCGCCTCCTAACGAGGTATGCTATCAGACGCCATGGGCCTTGGCATTTCGATAAAGAAAGTCAGGACACGAACATAGTGAATTAATTCAAGCGCAAATTAACAGAAATACTAGATAAGACAGATGCGCGGGATGTTGCGCCAACGGTGGTGCAGCATATCAGATCAATGCCAACCCAAACGAACTTCATGTCCCTCTCTCCTATTGTTGAGACTCTCGCCATGCCTCTTGTCCAAGACTCTTCCGGGAAACATTTCTACTCTTTGATTTGCCTTGAAATGTCCGTCGGGTCGCTGGAAAACTGCGACACAGCCGTCCACAGACCTTTGTCTCCAGGGAGGCCCATGGCAAAGACAAGGGCGATGATGAAGAACCGAGCCCAGTAATCAAGTATGTCGTCGACAAGGTAGAGATATTGTCTGATGATCTTGCACCCCACTATGTCTAGATCCAACGTGGTCATCATGGCTTGCTTCACGGGATTGAAGAGGTTTAGAGCCGTGGCCGCGAGGAAGGTAACGGTGGACTGTCGCGGTTTCAAAAGGCAAGACTCTCAAAGGGAGAGAATGGTTTGAGTGCAAATAATTGTTTGACAAAATTTGAGAAACTTGCATCCAGAAGTTGAGCATTCCATCTGGCTTTGTGCCAAAGAAAACATGCGTACACAAACAACAGAGACGATGCAGCCTACCACAAAGCCAAGATTGTTGTATCCCATTCTTCCAGGTTTTCGATATCTTGGCCAAGCCGGCTTTCTCTGTTCTCGTCTGTCGAAAAGAATCTTGACCAAATCGAATAGCTCTGCACATGAGTGGCAATGGTGAGGTACAGAACAATCGTAGTAGGAATAAGAAGCGTGTAACGGACGACAAGGGGAAAGTTTGAAGTTTTGCCGGTCACGCGTTCCAGGACACCGTTGCCCAGCTCGAATAGTGTTAGTATGAGAAGGATATCGGTCACATCGAGGAGTATCGAGGATAAAGCATCGAGGCGATTGCTCAGGTAAGGCATCCGGTGTGGTTCTCCTGGAGGAACCTCATTCAAGGCAGGCGACAAGAATATCCTACGCATTGCGATCTCGAGTATGAGATGAGAAAATTGGAACGTAAGTGCTCTTATATAGTCAGAATTTCCCTTTTCCGGCTCTGGCAGAGTTGACTCACAGAAAAGCGATTGGGTACACAATCTTCATGTACGTAAGGCCATCGGTGCTGGGTTGTCCTCGCGGCGAGCAAGCGAGAAGCTCGAAGTCCACAAAGCGAGGAGAGGCAGAATAAGAACTCCCAGAAAGATGGCGGAGATCAGACTGGAGAAGGAATCGTCTAGGAATACCTTTTTAGACTCCATATCGAAGCTGTTTGCGGGCTCGTTTGTTGGAAAGTTTGTGAATTGCTCTGATAGCTATGTGAATCTGGGTGGTAAGAAAGGAGATCATTCCTGGCAGACCGAGTTCAAGTTTCCTGCTTTATCTTCTTCGTATGCCCCTCAGTGACGGACATGCAAGTTGTGACGGATGCGTCGAATACGAGGTTTCAGATTTCAGCCATGGCGTTGAACAAGGGCCTATGATACGATGCTTGGGTATAGGCTACATGTGTCTTTTTCTGTACTACAAACGTTGCTGTGCTACCTGGGGATTTCTGGTAAGATCTTCATCCCGCTCGTTCAGGATCTTCCAGGAAGCTGTAGAGCCCACCTACCCTGGCGATCCCATTCGCTTGTGTGGGACAGCATCACTGATGATATACTTCTTGAACTAGTAAATTATAGAGAGTAAATGTTGAGTAGCGGCTTCTCCTATGTATTTTAGAACTTCCGATTACTTACGGAGGCTTGTTGAGCCCGCAACAGTCGGTCAGGGATTATGTCACTGATGGCGCCTCGCTGGCACTACCAATCTCAACGACATGATGCTGCTCTTGTTTGCACATCTCTCCGTCCTTTCACGGCACTTGACTGACCTTAGAATAGCATCTGCCGAGGCCTAGATCGAAGAGACCCTGCGGCTGAGGCACTGCCACCACTAATTTGATGCTGGCGTTCGAGCTAGCCTATCAACTCGAGATGTGGGCGAGCTTTGTCACGGCCTAATCAAACTGGGCGTTTCACTTGCCTCCAGCCTCGTATCTTCAATTCTCCCTCCATTCATCTTCTTTCCGATTCTTGATCGATCATCAATCATCGCATCCCTATCAGAGACATCGTGATCGGCGCCGTCTTCCAACGCGGTTTGCAAACGACTAACAACCTCTCGCAAAGTCCCATTACGAGACAAGATGAAGGCCTCAAGAGAGACTCTTTCAACTGCTGCGACCGTCGCTATTTACCCCGCCCGGCTAGTCCAGCTCGGCAGCCTAGTCATCACGGGCTACGCAGTGTGCTACCTCGTTTGGATGCATCACTTCCACTATTGTGCCTTCTATGGCTGCGGAACGAGGGTCCCTGATAGCGTCTCTGTGCCGCTCGGCGAGGTCCTGTTAATCACTGCCGTAAGAAACCATGACTCGGCTTCCCCTTTGTGGCCCCAACCTGTCTCTGCCAAGGCTTGCAATACTGTTCGAGACGACTAATCCGAATTTCACAGTCCGTCCTCGTCACACTTGAGTGGATGCTCTTTGGAACTGTCCTGGCCTTCAAAGCGCATACAGGAAAGTCGGTTCTGGTCGATACGTCGGCACAGTTTGCCTGCTCATGTTTCTCTCTGTTCGTCTACTCGATCGGCCTCGTCGCCTTCGCATCTATCCCGACAGTTCGAGCAACATGGCCATATTGCTACGACATGTGGAGAAGTAACGTCTATGATCCGCCTGAGAAGTACTTCTGCATCGTGACGCAGAATGCAGTAACCTGTGGGCTGATCGCATGGTAAGTGTTTGGATCTCCTGCCTTGCTTCATCTTCCTGGGTCGTTATTTTAGAATTATTAGCGGCTTAAGCTTACTTTACACAGGATCACGACTATGCTTGTTGCTTTGCTCAGCCTGGTTCAGTTCAGGAAAGATCGTGCTGTCGGGGCCATTCGACTTGGTGATGACACTCGGCCGCCTACTGATGCTGACGCCGTGTTGATTCAGGATGTGTCTATCAACCATTCGACGTGACATAGTAGAGATATAACTCAGGAGCTTTCTACCAGGAAGAATCTACTACAGCTCGTGGTTGAGGGGTGATGGATAAGTACCAAGAGAGCTGCTCGATAAATGCAAGCGTTTCCCATATATTCTGCACCGTTGATTGAACATCCAACTAGATCGGTCTCTTCTTTTTGATCGGAATTGCTGGCATTTCTAGTTGCCTCCCACCCCTAATGCATCTCCATCAGCCTACCAGTAGTTCAATACGTACACTCGCTATCAGTACGTGGCGCAAACATCAGGTCATTACAATGCACGACGTTACCATAAATGGCTTAGGAAGCAAAGCGTAAGCATAAGTCTCTTCACGCTCCTGCGGGCGTAAAAAGGATGAGACACCAAGCCCGCGCCGTCTAAAGAGGGTTGGTTTAGGCCAAGATATGAGAAGATATATACATAATTTGTTGAGAGTGTATGGGTGCTTGACAATTTATTCTCATACTTAGATACGAATACGCTTATGGCTGGGCCGAAGGTCAGGTAGTCCTTTCTACTGTCACGAAGCGTGGACACCTGCGCTAGAAGGATACTGTAGACCGTTCCCCGCTCGATAACCTTCCTTGTGATTGGGTTTAGATGCTCACAACCTTGTGCAAACATGACCGAAGCCAGAAACGGCTGCATTTCAGGTGTGTGTGCCTGGTATGTAACCTTTAATGCGAGACGTTTGCCTCGCCGACTGCTGCAACTGCCAAGCATCTGTAAGAAAGCCACAGTTTCGATTAACCGTCATCAAAGGTAAGTATATGAGGGGGTTCCTTCACGTATAAATACGCGCCCATATCGCGCCCTAATAATCTCCCATCTTTCTTCCGCTTTGCTCGACTGTTTGTTCATCGCATCGTCTCACCATGTCTTGTCCCAGGGTTTGGCATATCAGTGGCGCCAACACGGGCCTTGGCCTGGAACTCGCCTTGAAAGCTGTTGCAGAGGGCGACCGCGTCATCGCCGCCGTGAGATCACCTCAAAAAGTGCCCGATACGCTGAAGCGGCCAGAGGTCAAAGTACTCCAATTCAACCTCGGCTGGTCGCAGGAGCAGATGAACGCCTATGCCAAAGAAGCATTCGATGCATTCAGAAGGATTGATGTGCTCGTCAACAACGCAGGCTACGCATACATGGGGGCCATTGAAGAGTCCGAGTATGTCATTTATCGAGCTACATCAATATCTGCTAAGGGAATATTAGGGACTCGGCCGTCAAGACGCAGTTTGATACCAACGTATTCGCCATGCTGAGAATCATCCGTGCCACGCTTCCCTACTTTAGAGAACAGAAAAGCGGCCTCATCATGAACCTTTCTTCTGTCGGCGGCATGCGTGGCTATGCTTCCAATGGCATATACTGTGCAACCAAGTTTGCAGTGGAGGGACTCACCGAGTCTTTGGCTACTGAGGTAGCTCCATTTGGTATCGAATGCGTCATCGTCCAGCCTGGTTACTTCCGAACGGCCTTTCTATCCAATCCATCATCGGGGGCCAACCTTGCACCAGCCCTCGAGGCCTACAAGAACACACCAGCCGACGAGGCACGTCAAGCGTTTGAAAGGTACAATGGAAGACAGCCAGGAGACCCAAAGAAGGGAGCGGCGCGCATGTGGGAGTATGGTGCCGGGGCTGGCATGTTTGCAGACAAGAAGAAGCTGTTGCGGTTGCCACTTGGGAGTGATTCAGGGGCTGTCATGAAGGAGCTGAGTGGGACACTTGCCGAAACAGCTTCTACTTATGAAGATGTTTGGAAGAGCACCGACTTTGTAGCTTGAAGCCTGGAGAACTTGATTCAATAGCTGAAAATAGTTTAAATCTTCATTTTGGCGCTACGACTGCCTCGTGATTTAGAGCTTATTAACGGGGTGGTGTCTTCAAGTGTCAGATACAAAGCAAAATATTAGGGCCGTTCTTCGAGCATAGGATTAGGACGAGCGCATCAAAAAGCTCAAACAGTCCTAGAGCTAGCTTAACATTTGGTAGTGGGTATATGGCAAGTAAATAGTAAGAAAAGCTCGCTAAAACATGAAAAAACACACAGGTTTATCATCCAAGACTTAACAGCCACATCCACAATGCTTGCAGTCGCCAATCGAGCAACCCGCCCCCCGCCCCCTATTCCTCAAACAGTCCAGATCCGTCTTGCAATTTGACCAAGCCCCAATCCCGTGCTCAAAGGCCTCCCAGCACCACTGGCCCTTTTTCACTTTGCCACACTTCGTCCAGCAGTATCCGGCCTCCTGATCGCATCCCCACTCTTGTTTCTTGCTTGGAGGAATGCATCGTCGTGCTTGCAAGGTGTTGTCCCTCTGCTTGAAGCTGGCCAGGGTGGCTGGATGCTCCTTGCATTTTCGAAGGTTGGTGCGGTCGTCGTCGTCTGGGATTTCCACGTTGCTCCAGTCCATGACACCAAGCTCTCCACACTCTGCTTGCACGTTGGATGCTGGCAAGGAAAAGGCGGATGCCGCATGGCATGCAAAGAGGCAGAAGGTAGTGAGCTTCATTGCCAAGAGTTGTACACGGATTCTTTTTCTAATGGGACTAAGAAGCAGTGGGAGAAGCACGTAGAGAGGGGTTTGAGGGAGAGTGATGTGTTGTCTTTGTGTTGTCTGTGGATGAAGATCCAAGTTTACTTGATTTTCCAGGCTTTTATACCTGGCGGCTGAACTGACGGATCAATTTCTTGGGGCTATTCACTTCACATCATGCAACAATGAAATAACCCTATCACAGAGTTGGTTGGTAATTCTGCTCGGCAAGAGGCAAAGACACGAAGCGAATTACGGCATGCTAACAATGTCTCGGAGGGTTTAGACGTGTAAACCGAGGTCGCAACTCTTGGAACCAATCATTCAACCTCTACTTGGGGATCTGGAGATCGGCCCGGCAATTCCGTGCTTGTTCTTCTCACAAGCACGGAAACGGGGCCGGAGTATAGAAGTTATCCACTTGCCTTGAGGCTGTGCTACCTACCTTGCCCCTGTCGTTCAACACAGCCTCTTAATCTTCTAAGCAACCAACGCTGAAAACACATTTGCGGACAACCCCATGACCAAAATTTCCGTTTAATGACACGTCGTTTAGTAGCATTGCCCCGAAGTATGAGTCCATCCCATCTCGACACAGCCTGCTAGATCAGACCAACACCGAGTTTGAACCGCAACAGCCATTCCGGGTTGTCCGCAGCTGTTTGATTCCATGGATCATCACTAAAGCAGATGTTAGAGGAGAGGGTTACAAGGGTCAGGCTGGCTCACTCATCGTAGAGAATGCATCGGGCCTGGTGCTGTAATTCCTCGTCCGTGGGGACATGCTGGAATGTGCTGTTGGGAGAGGTGGTCGACTTGACGAAACGGCCAAGTTCTCGTGCGAGGCGATTGTATGAGTTTGTGTTATTGGAGAGGAGTAGATCTGGATGATTCCCCCCGTCCTTTTGTATTGCCGGTGTCTGGGGTGTGAAGGAGTTGCTGAGACATTGGCCATCGGGGAAGTAGGTCGATCCTGCAAGTCCCTGTTGACATCGTTGCCGACAACATTTGGGACAAGCCAGAGCTCAGTGGAGGGGATTTGGCATTGCCAAGAAGGGTTGGGGGACTGAATGGGAGAAATCCCTGTCGTCTCAAGGAGGCCGCCTTGGACGTGGACAAGTCGGGATCCGTCATCGTGCATGCCTTGCATGTGCGCTGCGCCAAAATTTACACCAGCCGTCAAGGAACCACCATGGACAACGTCGAAATCCATTTTTGATTCATCTGACAGAAGCTCCCCAGTAGTGATATATCTGTTATATCTGTTCCGAGTGCCAAAGGTTCGTTGACGAAAGCTACAGAGCCAACCGGTCGAAGACCTGGCCTGTCCCAGTAGCAGTTGGCAAAAATCATCGCAAGGGGTGACCGAAGCTCTTTCGGTATCAAGTATGATGGGGCAGGCCTCATTTTGCAGATCCTCGTCACTCACCTCGAAGCCAGCAGTACAAACGTACCCCTGTAGTAACAGCTCCATGGGGCAGTGTTGGAACAAGTGATCTTTCCCGTTGATCTTGAGGGTTACTAGCCTGTTCTCAGATGGCGAGCGGAGGGGCCCATAACGGGCTTGCTGCACAAGGGCATTGGATGATATGATGAGGTCTCGGAGCCATGAGCAAGCAGGCATGGCCCCTTGTCTGACAAGACTTCGCTTGCAAAGATGACGCGGCAAGCTTCGAGCTGAGACTGAACGTCTGCGGGCTGACTGCCGTTTTTCTCTTAGTAGTTGATTATAAAGTAGGAAACCTCGAGCTTAATGAGCTCGTATGCACTCGGGGGAAAGTCAACAGGAGAAGCAGTAGCCGAAAATGGGAACGGCGAGTGGCGCTCCTCATTGATCAGGTCTCAAGACCTAACTGTTAGTTGTCATACACAGGAGGAAGAGGGTGCCACGAACAAGGGGGCTTCGGGTTTTGCACGAGCCTCAGAACCACATCTTCAAATCCCCAATCGCCCTTCCAGCTAGACATCGTCTCGCCCATACGGAAGTGCTCCGCCAGATGGTCTTGGCGGACATGCCCACTGTCCATGACGACGCCGCAGAGCCCACATCGTGACTTGGCATTGTTGCACTCCGACTTCCAGCGAGACATGCACCAGTCAAGATATTCGGCATCATGTACCAGCCGTAGGTGCTGTACTAGGTGATCCTTCCTATGTCCGTTGACTTGGTGTCTTTGCCTCGCAGATGGAGTAGTTGTGACGACGGATATGATCATCATCTGAGTCAATTTCGCCGCAGAAGACGCAGCAGATCTGATTCCTTTCTGGCTCCAGAACTCGACATCCGTCCGGAGTGCAGACCCATCGCTCAAGAGAGAGCTGGTATGTTTTCTCATGGTGCTGCCAGTCGTATCGCCTTGCAAATGTCTCGATGCAGAATGTGCATTGAAACGTCTTGAGGGGCGCTGGCAGACGGTTTAGCCCAAGGTAACTGTTTTTCTTGCGACAACGCCGACCTCGTGAGGTCATTGGTAAAGACGAACCAGAGGAGACAGAGATGTGGGATGAAGCAGAGGTGGATGAGTCATTTGTCGAGACACCGGCGCTGCCTGTCGAGGACTGCCCGGGGATCTTGTTCAAGCAGAACCCATCATGCGGACCAGGCCTTGGTTCAAAGGAAAGGGCCCGAGCAATAGCGGTAATTGAAGCTGCCTCGTCTTCTGGGGGTGAATCTACCCAGCGCTGCATTGGATTCATCTGATCACTCCTCCCATCAGACACGCACGGTGTGGAAGCTCTTGGAATGTCGATGGATACTGCTCGAGGGCCGTTACTTTGCGGCCGAGCCAACTTGGCGGCCTGGATCTTGTCTCTCCGCCGGGCATTCGCAAGCCAGTTCTCAATCTGCGTCTGGCTTAGCCCCGTCCTCTGTTGCAGCAATACCTTTTCCTCTTCGCTGGGATACGGCGCTTGGATATGTGAACTAAACCAATTCCGAAGAATCTTGACGGTCTGGATAGTGAACCTCGCACCAATCTGGGGGGACAAACTGCGATGGCTGGGGCCGGAAGGGGGGCTCGGCCCCGAAGAGCCCGCAAGATCAGGTAATAATGCTGTCCAGTATGACTGGGGTGGTGCAGCATACTCACCACCTGTGCTGTGCTCGCTTTCATTGCTTTCTTTCATCTGTAGGCGACTGAGGGAGCTCACTCTATCTTGAAACAGAGATAGCAATGAAGAGGAACTCGGGATGGGGCCCTACGGTCTGAGGGAAGCAACTCGGGGCGTAGGGAAGCATTAATAAGGGAGAAATTGCATAAATCACTAAGTTAAAGCACAGCTGAGCTTAGGTAGCAAAGCGATTAAGGAAAACAAGAGACACTGATTAGTACAGAGAAATGAATTAGCTTACCCTTCCCTAAAGGTAACTAATAAGATCTAATGAGAATAATAAGTAAATAAATAAATAAGATCTAAAGTATTACTATACTAAGATATCTCTCAGTATATTTTTACAAATTTACTTAATATTATAGAACAGTTAGACCTCCTCTACTCAGCGAAGGAATCAGTTCAGGTTATCTACAGATCAAAATCAGTCAGATTCAGTCAGACAAATCAGATCGACGAATCCTTCAGATCAATCAAATCAGATACCATAATTTCTTAACTACAAATATTTAAATACCCTTATAACCCGGAATATATATTATTCCGGGCCCGAATTACCCTATACTATGATTTTTGACCTTAATATACTTCGGTTGGGGGGGCTAGGAGCCTAGGAATAACCCATGCCTATAGACCCTTGTCTGGTTTCCTTAGCCAGGTAATAGGCAGCAGGCCCTGCTTAGGAGTTAGGCAAGTCCAGGAGGTCAAGAAATCTCTATTTCTGCTACTACTGCTGCCTTGAAGCTATTCTAAGCCCTCTCGACTACTCCCCATCACGATATCTAACCCTCAAGCCCATCCACAAGGCTCTATTGCCGATGCTTTTGCTCTATTATATCCTAAGCCCTCTAACTTCCTTAAGTAGGTTAAGGTAGCCCTTATTATTACTCCTATAGGCTTCCTAAGTATCCCTAATCTTTTAATTATTATCTAAAGGAATTAATACTTCGTCCTTAAGTTATATCTTAACCAGAAGCGCTCTAAGGGTTAATATAGCTAAATTAGAGACTATAGATACTTCCTTATAGAGCTAAATGCTAGCGATAGTATTAAGGGCGCTATCTAGTCCTATATAGTTTACGCCTAATATAATAAGCCTTTATTCTTTATTATATAATTAATAATATTATTTATATAATACCTTCTCGAGGAGTATTTAATTTATAAGGACTCTAGCGATTAGGAAATATCTCTAATTATTCTAGAGCTTTAAGAGATAATATCAGCAAAGTAAGCGGCTAAATCGGCGACAATAAAAGCCCAGGCGACCTTAATCCACGATCTAGCCATTAGCTACATCATAAGCTCGAATCTACCTTTCTCCATATTTAATAACCCATTCCTAAAGGCGATCCTCTCCCGGTTTAACCCCTAGCTAGCTCGAGATATACCCTTAGGCTATTATACTCTAGCGAAGGACCTCGAGAGGGTCTACCGGTCGGCGAGGGCTACCGTCAAGGGCGAGCTAGATAAAGCCCTCACATCGATATATATCAGCTTCGATTACTAGACTTCCCCGAACTAACTAGCGATAATTACTATTATTAGCCACTTCCTTAATTAATACCTTAAGTACTAGACCTAATTATTAGCCCTCTATAGGCATAAAGGGAATTATAGTAATAAAAATATTATAAAGATAATTAAGAAGATTATTTAGGATTAGGGCATTAAGAGCTAGATTAATATTAATATTTATAATAATACCTCTAATAATAATATATATCTAGTGGCCTTATACCCTTATTTAAACCTAGGATTTAAGCCTAATAATATCTAATATTAATAAATAAGATACTTTAGTTATATCCTAAACCTTATTACTAAGGCCTTCCTTTATAGGAATAATATTAATACCTTTAAGCTTAATAGTAATTATTTAAAGTAGCTAGATAACTAAGAATAAGCTCTTAGGTATTAGCGATATAAGGGGCCCATCGGGAAGCTTTATAATATTATTAGGTTTATTAGAGCCTCCCCATAACGGATAGAAGCCTTTAAGAAGGCAGGTATTAAGGAGGAGGCTAGCCGGGAGCCTAAGATCTTCTCTATTAATAAGCTATTAAAAGCTAAGCTTAAGCTAAAATAAAATAATACTACTAGGTAGAATTTAATATACCTAATAATTAAATAGGCCTAGGAGAAATATACCTAGATCTAGACCTACCTAAATAGCCTCGAGCTTAAAGGCCCGGCGTCTAGGAAGGTCCCGGTTAAGGATTATTTATATCCTAATAATTAGTAGGTTCTTAGAGAGATTTAATAAGCCCTCGAGCCTATCTACTATATAACAATATAGGTAGAAGCCCGGAATAGTAGCCGGGATGGTAAAGAATAGCTATGGTTACTCTAGATAGGCATTAAGTATATCCTCGAGTATCTAAAGCACCTTAAGGGCCTCTATTATAACGAATCGGCTAATTAAATCATAGTATCGGCCTAGGAATAAGCCTAGCCATAGCCTGGTTAACCTACCCGGCGTTGATATTATTAGCCTCGCTGTGTCATGAGCCTCCCAATCGG
>SSHR01001767.1:0-49429 GCA_006518225.1 Fusarium neocosmosporiellum
GCATGGGGGAGGCGGGGGGGGTTTGGCGCGGTTTTGTTATCTGCATTTGAGATGGATGATAGTGGCATATGATGAAGGAGAGCCGCGAGATGATTCTGCGAGATGAGGCGAAAGCTGCATCTGTACGCACATTTATATCATCAACCCAGTTTTTTGTGTAAAGCGGCCAGGGGACTGTCACGAACCTGACGAGGCACTGTGGGTGCCCTGAAGCAATCGACACCATAGTTGTCAAGAAACATGTCCATAGCTGAAGTAACGACAACATTATAGCAAAGAGGTCTGTTGATGCGTCAAAGCAAAGATTTACCCGAGTAACTTGATGTGATGTTTGCCAAAGGGGGTTTGGTGGCGAGAAAGACGACTTTGTGAGGATGCCACCATAGTGTTGCAAATCCATAGAGGAATACTATCAGACTGATGGGATTGAGAGATGATGTTTGCTGTGGATAGCTTCAATATAAATAAATGAGGCGAGGGAGGAGCATGATGAGAGTTGCAGCTCTATCAGGGTATCAGGGCATCAGGGCATCAGGGCAAAACGGGGTGTCACTGGAACACGATATGCATATTGTGTGGGTAGCAACAAGCAGGCACAGCACATGGCATGGCATGGCATGCTGGCTGCCTTTGATAGACAAGGGGCACCGTCGTGTCGGGTTGTGACAAGTCAGCCTTGTGTCGTTGAGTGCCGGTTTAAGACATTGTCGATGTGAGATCTTGGGAGACGTGGGTGGCGTGCTCCGGGGTCCCCTGGATGCAAGACCAAGACCACGGCAAGAAGCAGGCAGACGCAGTAGGCAGATGCAGGCAGGAGGACAGAAAGGAAGGGGGTGGGTTGAGGTTGCGGTTGTACGACAGACGCTAAGGCGGCTACGAGATAGTCGGGGTGCGAAAAGCAGCAGGGCCAGGGATGGCAAGGCAAGGTTAAGGAAAGGTCGGGTTACACAAAGACAAGGCGCCTGGGCTAGCGCAGCGTGGTTCCGTGTACGGATATAGTGAGGATTTTGAAGGGTGGTCTGATCGCTTGGTGAGGCACGCAACGCCAAGTGGAGGAGATCTAACAGATTGGCGAGGAGAGACAAGAGGAGAAGGAGGGTGGGCGTGTGCGCTGTTAGTGAGCAGCAAGCATCCATGAGGATGGATCGAAGCCATCTCACCGGGAGGATCTGCAGCTGGGATCTCAAATCCATGGAGGAGAGAGGGGAGGCATTTGGATCTCAGACAAGACACGCACGACACGAGACGAGAGCCCACATATATCGTACGGTCTAAACACCGGCATTTGAGGGATCAAGACAAGGGCAAGGGCAAGGGGCGGGATATGTGCAACGATGATAATAAAGTTGTCGATTTATTAAAGAAACGGACGGGAAGCAGATCGCACACGCGCGGGAAGCGAGCGGCCCGACATGGATGGTTCGGTTTGCTCCGCGATTGCATCCATTTGCCGATTGACTCTGTGGGTGCATGCGCAATGGGTGTCTCCCCCCTCTTGTCAAACTTGACCACCAAAACACGCATGCAGATAAGCTACTGCGATGCTTGGCCGGGGAATTAAGAAGGAAGAAAAATAGAACATCAACAAGGGGGGGCGTGTGAGGCCGAAAAAAATTAAGAACGGGACCAACTTTACCAAGGCCATAGCGACGGTAAAAACAAGTGTGAGCCAGCCTGAATGAGTGTGTGCGTCCAGTGTGTGTGTGACGCCGTTGCGGATGGACAAGGGGGTGTCCCGGCAGCCCCAGCGCTAGGAGAATTTAGCCGCTGTTGTCAAAGGACGAGAAGAGAGACAAGAACGAGACATGCTGCAAACTGCGGACCTTGCATTCAATGCCGTGGACACCTACGGCCGGGCCTACGCTTTTTGGCGGCGCGCGCGACCGGTCGAGAAATATGTATGTTGGCAGTTAGTTAGTTCTTCCGAAACGAGGAATCTGCAGGGTGCAGAAATTACCATTGCTTTTCCCTTTTTTTCTAATAGGTTAGGTAGCTTGGGAGTGAGGCGCCTACATGAATGGAACTTGACTTGCGGTTTCTCGGCCGAGCCCCCGACTCTGTCTATGGTGTGAGACTTGACCAAGCAGGCTGAGACGGGTGTGAACATGTCAAATGGGGCTTTTTGGGGGTTGCACAAACATTCGGGTCCTTTTTTTAACCCGTGATTTTTTGTACGACGTGAGGTGACTACAACCACACTCGTCACAGACATGAGGCGTTGACGGTGGAATGTGCTGGGAACGAGACCTTGGTTTAACGGCCAGAGTTTTGGTCTGGGACATGGCAAGTAATTGCAAAGCAATATTTAAGCCAATATTTAAACGTAGACGTGTTTCATGGCACATCGAGCAACAAGGCTGTGACATTAATCGCGATCCCTGGATACGGCAGTACGGATATACGGGCAGAACAGCCCTGCCCATAAACGAGCTGCAACCACTATAACCTACCTACAACCTCTACCATACCCTCTCGGCATAGATACTTTTCCTCCCCATCACATGCAACAACCACCACCAAGCCCATGACGTGAAGTAAACTCGCATCTAACCCAAGGCGAGCCTAGCAGAAAACAACCACGGTCGATAGCCGAAAACCCGACGGCGCGGTTCACGGACGGATGGGGCCGAGCCCACTCGCTCGCGCGTGCACCCCCAAAAAAGCAAACCAGGGGGGGTCACAAGCACCGTTGAGGGAAAAACGGCGCCAGGACACACAGACGCTGCTGCACCACAAGACCTGGGATCCATGCACGCCGGCTTTTATCTCGTTGCGGTTACGGCGTGGTAAGGGCTTGCAAGGGGCGAGGGCGTGGGGTTTGTTGGCTCGTGTTGGATCAGAGTGCTTAGGGTCTTTGAGCCGGGCTTGTCTGGGTTGGCAGGTCTTGTCTCTAGTCAGAGCGGAATGTAATGCCTGCAGTGTGGGTGTGGTTCGGTTCGAACGCTCTTGTTGCGGTTTGGCCACCGAAAGGTATCCATATACTGCTGATGGCCCTTGACAAGGCGTCGTTGAATTTCAGCATTGAGCGGTTTCATGCACCAACTTGTGTCAAGGCAACATGGCCTTCTAACATTTTGCATTAAACGGTTTTCTATCTCAAAGGGTTCGGCAGCCGAACATTACGATATGCGGCTCTCGTCTGAATAAACATGAGGCGGCAGAGGCTTGCAGGGGGCTATGCGGCTCATGACCGTTGACCTGCAGCCCTTGACGCCCATGTGCCTGAGTGCAAGAGGGATAACTCTATCAGCTCTACCAGGTGCCGATTCCAAACGGTGAGTTGCCCTTTGAGGGCCGAAAGCTGTTGCCCATTGGAGGATGCGAGTAAAACGGCCTGGGGGAGTGTGCATTGTTCGGTATCGCCATGAGATAGAGTTGATCCTCCCACCTCCAGTTTGGTAGGTACATGATGTATCTCATACCGTGCTCTTCTCACTGTATTTACTAATAGAAAGGTTGCACTTGTCATGTAATTCAATTAAAGGTTCTTGGTACTGACAAAGGATCATACTCTGCTTCCTCATGAGAGTGCCACTCAACACCACCAAGGCAGGGCTGTGTTACGTCAAGCCACTCCAAATTAATGAATGCGCTGTTACCACGTCTTGCTTCTTTATAATAAAAGGGTTTGAATTTTTGTCTCATTTATTGCATCACTTTTATTGTCTCACAAAACCTGTCATCCAGTCCTGTTGGCACTTTGATGACGTCTCCGTGTTTTTGATCGCGCCTGCCTGCATATTTTGCCGACCCCGCCATATCGTCCCTCTCCAACAAAGACCCCCCAAACCACACATTTACCACCTCGCAAGCACCTACCAAGTCACCTATCATCAGAGAAACCCAGGCTATTAGGCTAAAGGCATCTATAGCATACCTTCATTATCTCCTTTTCTCTGCACATAACGTCTACACCGCCCGCGACGTTGAGATGGAGGGCGACGCCCCGCCGGCATTGCCCGTCCGCAAGGGCTTGACAAAATCAGACTCCAACGCCTCCGCTGGCGGACGCTCCGTCAAATCAGTTTCGGTTGTCGGTTCGCATCCCCTAGGATCGCTGCATGTGCATCAGCCCGCGGATGAGGTTCACGTGGAGGAAGATGACGACCTCCCACCACCCCTCGACCCTCCGGCTGGACAGAGCGAGGATGGTGGCAGCTCCATCCACAACCCTTCTCAGGGGAGCTCGTTCAAGTCGTTCCCTAGCCCTGCCTGGGAGCCACTGACGCACAACTTGGGTGGCGGCGATGTGGTTCTCGTACTTGACTTGCCCAAAGTCTTCACCGTTGGATACGACTCTGTATCCTTCACAGCAAAGCATTTCGGCGGCGTCAGAGATATACCACCAGGTCCTCACTTCTTCTGGGTTGCTCACCCTGGAGGTCTTTCTACACGATGTGGTATCTGGATCGTTACCACTGCTGTGAACATCGTCCACGTCTTGCAATGGGACAGATTTAACGAAGTTCTCGGTGACTCTGCTCGGGCTGAGGCACGCATCCAGGCAGACAACCTCGACACTATCCACTCCAAGCTTGTCCCTTACCATGATCCCAGCGCTGTCAACGCAACCAACGGCGAGCTCTCCCAGACTTCTTCGGAAAAGAATCTCAAGATGTGGGAGCAGTTGACAGGCAACATTACTAAGGGTGTCCTCAACCGTGTCACGGGGCAACATCCCGACAACTGGGCGGTTCACACGGGTGACCGCGTAAAGGGCTCAATACTTATGGCCGCAGAGATAGAACTCGACGATTCTATATCCAACCCGCTTCTCAAAGCTCGCGAGCTGAACTTCATCTTCGGCCAGCGGTCTAAGACATACTCGACTGACAATACCGGTGCTGACCGGACACTTGAAGCTACAGACGCAACGCCCTACATTTTGTCGCTTATTGACAAGATTGACAATAATCTTACTTCCGGCGACATTGTTGGCGAGTTTCAATTCTCCTACGTCGTGGGGATGCACCTTGGGAATGACTCGTGCATCCAACAGTGGTGGCATATGCTGCTCAGGTTATTCCTCCGAGCTTATATCCTCCCCGCCCGTCGGCCGGACCTTGCCGCTGCATTCATCCGCAGCCTCACTGCTCAGTTATCTTACAGTGCATCTTGGCTTGACGGCTCTGTTCTTGACTATTCCGACTCGCAAGCCCGCGAGTTACGCCTCGCGCTTACCGTCTACAAACGGCGTCTCGATGAACTCCTACTTAGCCTCGGAACCCAAGCCACCCCCGAGCAACTGGATGTCGGCACTGCCTTTGCTGGACTCGAGGCTTTGGTTGCCGGCTCGATGGACTGGGATCTCCGGGGCGCCTACCTTCGCCGCGGGAATGTCATGATGGAGGATGGAGAACAGGTGGAGCTCGAGGTTGCAGATCTGGCTGCCGAAGACGAACGCGGCGAGTGGGCACCGGAGATCGTGGACCTGGATGAGTCTGGAAGACAGCGTGATCTCGTCTCATGGAACGACTAGGGGCGTCGTGCTATGAGGACCCTCTACATCCGAAGACGTTTCCGCGGCAGAGCGAGGAAAGCAGCCTTCCGGAAGTTAAGGTGGCTGCGTTCTCAACAAGAATACCTTTCCGGAGGTCGACAGAGATTGAAGAGAGTTGGATCCAGGGCATCGATGTTGTTTTACGTGAGCTAATAGGCCGGTGAACGAGGAGTAATACACAAAAAGTCATTGCTTTGGGTAAAGCTAGGAGTTTGGGATGGATAGGGAACAGTTGGTCAGGAGGACTCAAGTTGTCTCAGGATTAAAGCAGAGAATAATGATATTGGTAGTTACTTGTTCTTGAACTATTGTCCACCAATTCCTGTTGCTCAAGCCTGGGCCCAGGCTCGTTGTTCTGTTCCTGCTGAAAGCAACAGAGTCAAGCCACCGAGCAACCAAAGCAGAAGCAAAGGATAAACGGACAGAATCCCTACCCTCCAGGAGCATCAGTGCACAAGGCAATCCAGCACATCGGCATCTCGACGCGTCACAGGAACATTGCAGGAAACAGGAAGCCTAATATCGGAGCGTGTCCAACGAGTAAGACAATTCATTGAGCACGTCACAGTCTCTTGCAGTGCGAGCCCGGTCGTTAACTTTGAAGATTTCATTTGCCTGCCAGATCCTTTACAATCCGTCAAAAGCAAGGCCATGCAAATGCCAATGGGAAACCCATTCCCATACCAGGGAATATTTGACTCCAGTCCCTTTTCCGCACTGCCCGTAGTATCCTCCACTGCAACAACGCTCCGATCTCCCCCGAGTTTTTGTCCCATTCCGAGCAGCACCGTTTAACGGTAAGACTTCTGGAAGCGGGAGCGGGCGCCGGGACCACCGAACTTCTTGGGCTCGCAGCGGCGGTTGTCGGCAACGAGGAGGGTTCGGTCGAACTGGACGAGGGCCTGCTTGAGGAGGTTCTTGGAGTGCTCATCGACGAACTTCTGGTAGTAGGCGATGAGGGACTTGGCGATGGCTTGGCGGATGGCGTAGATCTGCGAGGTGTGACCACCACCGGTGACGCGGACACGGATGTCGACGTTGGCGAACTTGTCAAGACCGACAACCAGGAGGGGCTCGTAGACCTATTGACCGGAGAGTCTCAGCATTTTGTTCGTTTTCCACAGACACACACAAGTCCACCTCCACCGCGTTTCGGAGAGATTTCTCGTTCCAATCGTCTTTCTCGAACTCGATGATGGGAGGTAGATCGCAGGAGAGGGCTCATAATCGTACCTTGAAGCGCAAGATCTCGGGCTGGACGAGCTGCAGAGGACGGCCGTTGACCTTGATCAGACCACGGCCGGTCTACATTTTGAGAAAAGGGACATGTTAGCCTTGGTGATCTCTCCCATATCTCAGAATTTCGCCTTCCCACGAACCTTGCAGTGGGCGACGGCGGTGGCCGTCTTCTTCTTGCCGAAGCATTGCACGCTCTGCGTCGTCGACATGATTGCTGATTGTCTGGTTGCCGGGAGGTGCTGTGAGGTTAACGAGCTGCGGGACGTGTTGAGATGGTCTAGCTCGCCTGTCGATTTTTGCAGAAGAGAGGGTTTGTGCCCTCGAAAGACGCTATGCCACTTTGAGTGGGTCTTCTGGCCTCTGGAGGCGGCGCACCAAAAATTGGCAGGGGTCAACCTGTGGAGGACGAAAAAATTCCTGCGCACGTGATAGAAACCCTAACTGTGCCCTTGAAACTTAGCGCCCCAATTCGACGTTGCCAAAAATTCGCCTCGCCAGATCCTCACGCCGGACACTATCACAGCCATCCAGCCCGTCGACTAACCCGCAGTGTCAAGGTATGCGACCACGACTTGATCGATCAAGCATCCAGAAGTACTGACATATTTTATCAAGATGGTTTCCGCCAAGAAGCACGTCCCCATCGTGAAGAAGCGTATGTACCGCCCACCCGAGATGCCCTTCGACGACTTCCCGACGACGAAATTTGGAGGAGGACGATAAAGATTTTTTTTGGGTCGATTGGGATAGAGATGTTGACTCGTGTGTGTGTGCAGGCACGAAGCGCTTCGAACGTCACCAGAGTGACCGGTTCAAGTGCGTGGACCCCAGCTGGCGCAAGCCCAAGGGTATCGACAGCCGTGTCCGACGACGCTTCCGCGGCACCATTGCCATGCCCTCTGTATGTGCAGCCCCTCCGAGACAGACAGAGAAGAGAATCCTCCTGTCTGGTGGATGAATGGATGGACATGGTGCTGATACTTGCGACTCCAGATCGGCTATGGCTCCAACAAGAAGACCCGCTACCTGACCCCCTCCGGCCACAAGGCCTTCCTCGTCAGCAACGTCAACGACGTTGAGCTTCTCCTCATGCACAACCGAACCCACGCTGCCGAGTACGTCCCCGACACTCCTGTAACCCAAGAGAACCACTATACTAACGTGAGCACACAGGATCGCCCACAACGTCTCGTCGAGGAAGCGAATTTCCATCATCGCCCGCGCGAAGCAACTAGGCGTCAAGGTCACGAACCCCAAGGCGAAGGTCACCACCGAGGTTTAAAAGGGAAATTAGGGTCGGTTTTTGGGCTGCTTTACGGTTATGCATTCGGAAAGGGGTTTGCGTTGCCTTGCGGTTTCTGGCATATACCTTTCATGCTAGAGAAATAAAAACGCGCCGTTGAACGACAAATTCAAAACTAGCATCAACCGCTTGAGAACAAGACGACAATTTTTCCCTCTGGAAGTCTTGAAACTGATTAAGGGCGCTAAGGAGGGGCGTGGTGAAGGCTGGTGCAATTGAGGATGAGGCCATGAAAATAGAAACAATCCCTCTATGGGCCACCATTTCTTGTTACTGTGCCGTCTGTTCTCCTCCATCTCAATGATTGTGAGAGTATGCGTCCTCGCCATCTGTTCATCATAGTTTACTGTCTCCAAGTAAATGGCTGGACATATTGCTTGGCAGGCCCAACATTGCAGATGGTCCCGGCCACCTGTTGTTCGTGCATTGGAGTCTTGGGTTCGTCAGGACAAAGCAATGGCGCTGCACTTGGTCTTGTATGATGTTATGAAAGGAGATTGATACTGCGAGATTGCATTGATTTGCCTAGTTACTCTGCTGAACCCCACACAATTCTAGGTTACGGCCTGTGACTCTTTCTTGCAGCTTCTATGCATCACGACTTAGTTAGACGATATCATGGATCCCTAATGATGGTTCATAGGCTGAGTATGTCCATTTTAAAGTGAAAATATATGCTAGGCACCCTCCCCCGATGACCTGGCAAAGGCAGGCGGTTGCCAGCTGGCTTGCACTTGCACCGCCAAAACCTGGCCACGAGTCTCTATCAAACCTTCTCATGCCAGGTAGGAGCATACAGTTGTTTTTGATTGCGTCCCAAGTTTCCTCTTCTCGGGCAAATTCAGAAAAGCCTCGGCGCCCGTTTGTAAAAACAACCTGTCCTTTTTGTTCATGTACTCGTCTTTCGAGCAGTCTTTAAAACCGCAGCGGTTATTCCTCTTGTTTAATTATCACGTTGAGATCGAATCACAGAGCTGGTTCCTGGAACACCCACCCATGTGAGGCTCAGCTCTCGTCGACTAATTCTTCGCCATGGCGTTTCAGCAGAGGCCTACGTATGAGAGGCCCGAAGCATCTAGATCACACTGCACGCATACGACCATGACCCGAGTCTACGAGAAAGATTCAGTTTGCTGCTCCTGTCGTCGGTCCGGCCAGTTTGGCTGGCTATATCGATGTACGCAGGATATTGAGCAGATCGTGGATATTGGGCCTGTCAGTACCCACCTGGCTGTAGGAATCATAAAACCTCAGAACCGTTGCTAATCGGACTATAGCCTTCTCTTGACCCCTCAAGACCCGATTCAATGAATGATATGGGGGGCCGAAGTGGTGATATCGGAATTTCTAGTAACATGACTGCCGAAGAGATGGCCAAGTACACGCCCGAACACGTTAAAATCATCTCTAGACAGCGGGAAGAGGTGAGAAGAAATCACGTCAACTTGAGCCGTATGGCTGGCTTACTTGGGTTGTATCGCAGGTCCAGGAGATGATTGCCAGGGAGAAATTCAGAAGAAGCAGCGCCGCGCTCTTCAACACCACTCAGCCGCCTCCTAGCTTCGAATCCTATACGAACGATAGTATATACGCAGGACAGTGGAAGTGCGGCGAGCCGGAAATCTGCCAGTACAGAATGTGTCCGTGGTGCCGGCCCGCGGTCGCCGATCGAGCCTTTCTCGACATGGGCGCCATTGCTGATGGCAAGTTACCCGTGACAGCAGCCATTGGGTTTGGCTTTGAGGAGATAGGGGGAAAGCCCGTCGTCTCCGCCGAGGTGGTGAAGCGTATCGGCCAGAGGGGCCCACCGCAGAGGAGTTTCACAGTGAGTCTTAACGGTGATGTCCCAGAACGCGCGAGAGCTGACCGATCCAATAGCCACCTGAATCCCTTCTAGACGAGGCTTTTTTGAACGATTATTTTATGCTCATGCTCGATGACAGGGTCGCTGGTTGCAGTGTGAAGCCAAAGCAACCTCGACGCCGGACAAAAGACGATTTGGATACTGCCGGCCAATCAAGACATTACCATGCAATAAAGAGTGACTCGGATGTAATGAGAGCCCTGAGCAATAGACACCGGCGCCAATCCTCCGATTCCACGTTGGCTGCTGGGCGGGCCTACCTTGAGCTCCTACCCGGCATGGAGGACATGCCTACACCTTCTCGAGGATGGGAACCAAGAGAGAGTCCGGCACGGTCTGCGATAGAGTTGAATCGGTATGTACTGCCTCGTCTGTTTGCGCGAGTCATTCTAACCGAGATGACAGACGTGAATTTAGAAGAGCTCGCAGGTTGGGACAGTTTGGGGGCGGGTCACGAGATGCCAGCGAAAGTTCTTCCTTCTTTCACACCAACGACTCGTGGGATACTAATGATCTACTAACTGGATTCGACGACGACGCACGCGACTTCACGCCTGCGCCGTTGCGAGTGGATCATGGCGTGGGTGTCACGGAAGAGAGCGTCGAGACTGGAGTGCCTGATGTGGTGACTTAGATGTAAGGCGGTGTACAAGACATGGTATGTATGGCAGAATCGGTATTGTTTGGTACTGTGAGTATCACGGGTATTGAGAGGATGGGCGCAAGAGTATTTCTACAACGGCGTTCAGAAAGGGGCCATGGGCGATCGCTCCTAGAAGAGCTAGATCAGCCAACATCCAGGAGTTGGGCGCACAGTCTTAGTATCCGAGTATTGTTCATGGCAATTGTTATCATTATTCGATAGTTTATCCTTCTTCCTGTCTAGTTCTCATCCCTCAAGCTCTCGAGCACCTTCTTCATCATCTGGTTGCCCACCACCTTGGCCTCCTCGAACCGCGGCTCAAAGAACTCCTGCGTGCTGACGAAGCGCTTCTCCCACGTCTCAAAGTGGCCGAGGCTGACGCACTCGGCCCAGGCACGGGCCGCAAAGGTGAACTCGAGGTCGTCGCTGCGGTACGTCTTGTCCTCGATGGCGGTGCGGATCGCGGCGTCGAGCACGTCGCCGTTGCGGAACAGATACTCTGTTACACCCAGGCGTAGACGGAACAGCGGCGTGCTGCACAGCATGTGATCGTAGGGTACGATGTTAAGCGCAGCCCAGCAGTCCACCATTGCCAAGAGCGAGAGGTGGTTGTTGGGTCGGGGTTCGTCAGTGGGTGTACCAAGTGAAAAGGACGACAGGATAGACGGCTCCAGCAGCGGCCTGGTGTCCCACGTCGACGAAGGACCAAACACCTTGTCTCGGGCCTGGTAGACGCGATCTCTCAGACCCTCAAAGTTGCCCTCGAGCATGAGCTTGTACAGGTCTGTGACACTTCTCGCGTACTGGGCAATCTGCTCCCGCGCCTCGGGGTTAAGGATGGCGAGACCGGCGTAGACGTGCCACTTTTGGCTATAAATGCGCAGCATAATATTGATCTTGACGTTCTCGATGCCGCCGACGTAGCGGCTCAGCTCCCAGGGGAACTGCCTATTAGCGTGCCACGCCTTGCCCATGGACAAGAACGCGGCGTGCGTAACAGCCTGCGTGTCGGCCGTGATGCGGTCATGCTCTCGGGCGGAGAGGTAGACAAACTTTGAGCGGAGGCAGCTCAGCACCGCCTCGACCTTGGCGAGGGCCTCGTCCGGGGCGCGGTGCTGGATGAGCACCAGGGGCTGGTTGTAGGGGTCGACGTTGGGGCCGTGGAGCGAGTGGCACGAGACGATGGACACATCCGAGGGGAGATGGGCCTCGAAAGCAGCGATCTCAGGCGACTTGCACGATGTCTGGCCGCCCACGATGGCTCCGAGCTTGGTTGCTGCGGTAGAGCAAGAGTGTCAGTGACTTTTACACATGCTTAACCAGTGGACAACAGATTCAAAACATCACAAAGGGAGCAGAGTAGACGAGGGCGCGTACATGGTCCGTACTGGGCAATCACACGATCAATGACGGCCGCCTCGACGCTATAGATGATGTAGTCGCTTGCGCGGGATACAAGGTGTCCATTTCGGCAAATCTCTATATTTTTCTATTCGATACCTTTCAGCGACAGGAAGCAGCAGCGTAGGATACGAGAGCCCGTACATTTCCAGCATATTCCTTCTGGAGGCCTTCAAGGTTCTCTTCTCTGTCGCAGGCTAGAATTCTAGTCGACCGTCAACCACGGTTCGAGTCACGAGTTGCGCATCTGCGTCTTTTGGATGTTAGCTTATGTGTGCTTGCAAGAGAGGCTAACAAAAGTGAGGTGTGAAGAGGTTGTTCAGACAAAGAATAGTTAAGGTAGCAAGCGTTTACATCAGTGAGAGCCCAGGGCGGAGTCTAATGACCGGAACGGCCACCAGATGTCCCTGAACAATACTCGAGCCAAATGCGCTCTAGTCATCATAACAGAGAGATGGGTGCTGTAAAAGGGGAATTGACTTACCATAAAGAGAAGAGGCTGGTGGTAGGAACAGGTATCGCAATGACCCAGAACTTACCTCCAGCCAGCGGCAGACAGCCTTTCGGCGTACATCTTGCCCATGTCGCCCATGCCGATCAGACCAACGACGAAATCCTCCATCCCCTCGGGGATGGGCTGCACCTGTGAAGCCATGATATCTGCTGCGTGATGGGTAGCAGGAGCAGAGAAACACGGATCACATCCTCACACCCTCGAGCGAGTGTTTTGTTGGGCTTCCGGGAAAGTCCTTGGTGTGTGAGGGTTGATGAGGAGAGAAGGTTGAGGATGAAAAAAAAGTTGGTTATTTTCAATGGCGGAGATAAGCGCGTCTTACATAATCATCAGTTCGCGATACAGCAATGGTGGGGCGTAATGGGGACTGTGGATATGCATCTATGGAGACAGCGTCTTAGAAGCTCGCAGAAGTGAGTCCTCTTCCATCTCAGCGTCTCCATTTCTCATTTCCAGCCCCTCCTCAGTAATAAACCATGGAGGTCGTATTTGCCCTGGGCTCCAACGGCTCTGGGCAGCTCGGCATTGGCCACAAGGAAGACGTCTCCGTCCCGAAGCAGGTCCTCTTCCACCCAGAACCCCCAGCCTCCCCCATTACAAAGGTCGCAGCCGGGGGTAACCACACGCTGCTCCTCAGCAAGTCCGGCGAGCTATACTGGAGCGGCGACTCGACGCCCGGGGCTTGCGGCTTGACTTCGGGTCCCGATGTCCCAGTTTTTCGGCAGATTCGCCTCTCCAAGGACGGTGGACCCCAGGTTGGCGAGATCGACTTGATCGCAGCGACTTGGGAAGCTTCTATCATCGTCGCTAAGGATTCAGATGGCAAGAATACAAAAGTTTTTACCTTTGGTGCTGGTATGAAGGGCGAGCTGGGTCTGGGCGAGCTCATTGTGCGGACACCATCAGCTACTCAGATCAAAGAGTTTCCCCCGCCAGGGACAGAAGTGGTGGACTTGGCTGCCTGCATGGGTCACATCGTCGTCGTACTCAGCAATGGTGATGCCTATGGGTGGGGTAACGGAAGAAAGGCCCAAACTGGCAGCCCTGGACAGGTCCTGAAAGCTCCTCGAAAGATCGAAGATGTGGGCTTCAAAGTTGCTCGAGCGGTCTGCGGCAGAGAATTCACCTGCTTATTTGGTGAACCACAGAGCGGGAACATCAAGGTGCTCGGTTCAGACAAATGGGGCATCCAGTCGAACGCGCCCCAGTCTTGTCCTGAGTGGAAGGACGTGGGAGCAAGCTGGGGAAATATCTATGTTCTAGCCAAGGATGGCTCCCTACAAAGCTGGGGACGAGATGATCACGGACAACTACCGCCTCCGAATCTTCCAGAGCTGAGCAGAGTCGCAATTGGAAGTGAACATGTTGTTGCGCTCTCGACTACAGGAGATGTCCTCTCATGGGGATGGGGTGAACACGGCAACTGCGGTCCTCAAGTCGAGGATAATGATGTCAAGGGTCGATGGAACGTCATTGCGTCGTCAAAATTCATCCCTCCTGGCTCCAAGATAGGAGCAGTTGGGGCAGGCTGTGCCACCAGTTGGGTATTCATTACAGCTGAGTGAACCCGTTCTCAAAAATCACCACCACCATCACGCACTTCCTCGCCATTACATCTTTAATCTGGGAAAAGAGCCAGGCTCTCGACGTCGGCCAGCTTTTGTGTTGGTTCCAAGAATACCGATTCCGAGTCCGTTGGTTCTGGTCGCTCAGCCTCTGGGTCAGCCTCTGGCTCGGGCTCGGGTTCCGCCGCCGCTACGGGTTCCGTCGTCTTGGGTCTCTCTTCAACCCGGTTCATGTGGAAAATAGAGGGATTCTGCCAAGTTAGCTTCTTGTCAGGCGCGGAAGGAATTGCTATACTCACGGGATCCGCACTATGATCCCATCCTAGTCTCGCGTTATCCTCCTCTTCGGCATCTTCATCATAGTTGACAGGCTCCCAACCCTCGTCCTCGACGAACAAGCTCTCAGATCTCATGGTTGCAGGAGGCGGTGGCTTCTGAGACGGTCGCAGGTCAAACGCTCCTATGCGCGACGCGCTGGCTCTAGCAACACTCATTTGCGGAGTAAGCTGCTGAGGTCTTGATGCAGGAGGAGGTGCTTGCGGCCGAGGGGGTTGTGATTCCGACGGAGCCACACTCGTCCTACGTGAGGTGGCTTCGAGGCGTGGTCCTGTGTTTTGTGCCGCATTCTTACGGCCCTTCTTTGTTCTCTGTGTGGGGTTACTGCCACGCTCGCCGACAGTCATGATGAGGAATTCGCATGAGATGGCATCACCGGTGTAGGAGAGCTGGATTGGCCGGGCAGGGATTGAGTAACGGGCCGAGACATCGTTACCTGCAATGCCGGCATGCTGGATGATGGCTCGGAAGTCTTTGACGGAAATCACGATGTGGAGTTTATCTTCGACGTCAATGTCGTCAAACTCGTCGGCTTCAACGGCAATTGATGTCTGAAGAGGCTTTTTGAGGACCGCTAGTCAGGCAATTAGCACAGAAATATACATCAACAATAGGAACGGACTTGCCATCCTCGCTAACTGTCTTCTCGCTAAAGCATGTGAAATTGACATGGCCGCCATCAGTATTGATGTCAAGAAACTCAATGCCAGGGCCAAAGTGGTCCATCAGCTGCCGCAGCGTTCGTGATGAGATGGTCCAGTGGTGAGGAGCATCCTGCCTATTAAACTTGGCGTGGACAGGGACGGACACTTCGAAGGGAAGCCGGTGGGTTGAAGTCAGTCCATTTCGGAAAATTATACGTGCGATGAATCTGCTTTGGATTCCCTCTCCGTCCTCGATGGCGACGTCGCACTTGTCGATCAGCGTCTGCTTCTCGACGTCCCTCTGTGTGTCGGTGGCGGTGCGACTCCGGAACAATGAGATTAGAGCCTGTACAGGGAATCAATGTCATTGCATATAAGTGATAGTCCTGGATCAGGGCTCACCCGGATGTAGAGGGTGCAGTAGAAGCGATCACGGAACTGGCGACTGCCCTGGTACTGGTAGCGCGAGAAGAACTTGCCGGTCGCGAACTTGACACTTGCGTATGCGGATTTGGAAGTGTTGAGGGTAGTGAGGACAAACTGTAATGTGTGTAAGCAAGGCGACTGAATATTCTGGCCGAGACGGTACCAACAGAATCCTTCCTGGCTTCCAGTGAGACGTCATCACTGAACTTGTTCAGGCAGATGAGGGCGTCACGAAAAGCCGAGACGCCTTCCTCGCTCAGTGTGAAATTGAGAAGCGCCATGACGCTTTCTGAGTAGGGATGGATCAACGAAGAACCATGGTGGAGGAGTTTAAAGAAGAGAGTCACGATCAAGGTGTGAAATTCTTCATAAACTTGGACTGTCGTCACTCACGATTGCTCTACGTGAACGCGTGCCTGCCAGAAGTTCGGTAAGTGCATAACCCCACTTGGTCAGCTACCCTGGATTATGAGCCGGCGCGATTGAATTCAAATGTTTCTATTGCCAACTTGTTTAAAGGAAAAGAAGTTATATTAATCCAAAGCTCATGTCGCCATTCTCTGCGCGTCGCAATTTATCGCTAAACTCGTTCAAAGCCAGTGTCGTAGTCTCATAATGCCGGGATCCTTCAGCGGATCAACAGAAGGAGTCGCCACGTCGGTAAGACAGATGGGCTCACTCGCCCGTCTCAAGCTCGGAAACAGCTGAACTTGCCGAGCGAGAACCGCCAGGGGCCTCGTCGGATACCGTTCTTGTCGATGTGGATGCTGGTACCGAAATGGCGGCCGCCGATGCCCTTTGACCAGAAAAGACCCATGATGTGTTGTTTGTTTTTGAGAGGGGCTGTAGAGCGGTTGGTAGGGAGATCTTGTATCGCCTAGTTAGCTCACGGCGCTTCACAAGTCCTGAGGGTGTAGTCACCTTGATAGGTTCAAAAGTCTAGCGCAGGGTGTCGTCGAAAGAAGCTTGAAATGCAGGAAATAAAGTGATGAGGGGTCGACGATCGCTCTTATACGAGTCGCTGGTTGTTGTTGGGCACGCACGCCAATGACCTCCTTGGCAGGGACCATGAGGCCTCTGGAGGCGTCCAGTGACATGCCTTGACGTAAGCGCCGTGGCGGTGCGGGCCTGGCGCCACAACTGGGACATGTCAGTTATCGTCAGCTGGACAGGGATGGTGTTCAACCTGCCTACGCGACCATCCATTATCCATTCTTCGAACAACCACGAAACAAAGGAGCGGCAGTTTCTTTCTTGCTCTGATAATTACCCCCAACAACATACTTTGGACACTTCGACGACTCATAATGATCCCCGAACATGGCCACATGAGGACTATCATGTTCAGCAACCTTCACTCTCTCAAGAGGCCTGGGCTGTAGACTGAACAGCCCATAATGCGCTTTCGGGTCGGATCTATGATCGTCACTCACGGCTTGCCCAATCCAGATGCATATTGTTCAATCAGGTACCAACTTCTCTGCAATTCGATGACCAAATCGATGCATTTTCGGACAGTGTCGTCCACAACCAGAACACAATCCCGACAAGCATGACCTGTCGAGTTGTGTCAAGACTCGAAATGGACATTGTCGAATGCAACATATCTTATTTTGAAATTTGTACGAATTTCGTTTACTATATATTGAAAGGTTGGTCCTTGTAACCGTCCCGTTTCTCATTCCTCACACAACCCTCCAGACATTGCCACAAGAATCTGCCAAAGCCAACTACTAGCCACTGACAGTTTCACTAAGCAACACCGACAAGATGCCCAGAGAAAATCACCGCAGAAGACGTAGCGACTTTGAGTGCTCCGGCCCGGTCCCTCGGGGTCGATTCGATCCATACGCGAGACCTCACTCTGTAACAGATGCTCGATCTGTAACTGACGAGCAAGCTAGAAACGCAAGAGAGAGGCTTCGTCGGATTTTGGACAATCTTGGCCAACGTGCGAACAACCCCCACACTGAAGCGGGAGCGGTTGAGGAGCAGGAGGCTAGAGAGATCTTGGATTCGCTAACGATAATCGATCAACATCGACAGCAGCGTCTAGAGCAGCATCTTGAAGAAGCACGGCGAGAATGGCTAGAAGAAGAAGCACGACGAGAACGTCAAGAAGACGAAGAAACACGACGAAGACGAAGAGGACGACGAGAACGTCCAATCCGTGCTAGATCCCTTCAGTCCTTCTCTAGGCTGCTGCAAATGCCGGTTATGAGGCGGCAACAGCCGCAGGAGCCGACATTGCCTCCACTGTCCGCGAACTCTACCACTGATATGACCCTAGCTCCAGCCCCATCGGCTGATGGGCAGCCGACGTGGGAGTTTAAGGACTGGTACGATGGTAAATACTTGGACCAGCTTGTCAGTGACTATCTGCATCCGGAAGGTCAGGAGCTGGTGCAGGAGGTGACGAGGCAGGTTGGGCAACTCAACTTGGCCAGCAACCTGACCCAAGAGGTGACGGGACTTGGTGAGCAACCGGTCTTAGCCCACGACCCAATGGTTAGTCCAGAGGGCCCGATGGTCAGCGGATATGGCCCAACGGTCAGTGGATTGGATGAGGAGCCAAACGGCGAGCGGCAGGGGGATGACCATCAGCTGCCTCAGTGAGTATCTGACATCTTTTTGGTCACTGACGCGTGCCAACAGATAACAATACTGCGTTTTGGAGGATGAGAGAGAACCGACAAGGTGAGTCTCCAAATACCTTTCATTGCCACCTAACTGTAGGCGCTTTTGATCGACACGGCCCAACTATGTGATTGACGAGTTGAAAGGAGTTACTATGGTAAGCTTTGTTGACTAACACTAACGTTAGATAGCCAAAACCTAACTTGAGCTGTCCAACCCAACTATCGAATGGCAAGGAAGACTTGCTCGTCTCAAATTGTATGCCACATCATCACGTTATGCGCATTGAAGTTCGTCCCAGCCCGCTGCGACCAAGCTCTCATCGCCTATTCGATCTCCAGCACCAGTCCAGTAGAAGAGACCTCCCAATTCCATGGCCTTGGCGTATCTGGCCTTGATACGGACCGTGGCGGGGACATCAAAGGAAACGAAGCCCTTGTCACCATCGCAATCGACAAAGGATGCCGCGGCAACTCCTTCATCAACATGGGCGCCTTCGACCCATTCACCTGGGAGGTCGCAATAATCCATCTCTCCAGCGCCTTCAAAGGGATGGCCTGGGCCACGTGCCTGGCCAAAGTATCTGGCATACGCTGGAATACCGAGAAGAATCTTGTGGCTAGGGAAGCCGTGGTTGATGACATATTCGACGCCAGCCTGGCACGAGCTGCAGAGAGTCGGATAAGTGTCGTCTTCACCTGGGGGGAGAAGCTGCGCGTGATGACCACAGACGTCGGTCCATGCACCGGTAAAGTCGTAAGCCATGAGGTTGAGAAAGTCGAGCAACTCGCCTACAGTGGGCAGGTCGAGATGCTTGAGGCAGTATTCGCCCACAGGGAGGGCACTGGTCAAGAGGTAATCGGGCGCCGGGAGAGCCTGTCGAATGGCTTGAAGGAACAAGAGATAATTCTGTCCCGCCTCAGGAGTCTGAGGATGTTCCCAGTCAACTGTTCAAAGATGTTGGCCTCTCTACTTGCACCTCATCTCAGGGTATACTCACTGTCGACACCATCAAGCTGATGGGTATCGCAGAATTCCTGTATCTGCTGCGCAAACGTTTCCCTTGCTTCTTCGCTCTCGGCCAGGCCAGGAAACTCGTTGCTGCTTCCACCTCCGCCGATGGACACAATGGTCTTTATGTGTGGATTCTCGGTCTTCAATTTGGCAATGGCTGCAAGGCAGCCCTTCTCGCCGTCGACTTCCATGTCGTTGTCGGCCCATTCGTCGAGAGTCTGCGGATATAAGCGAGTGCTCCATGTTTCGGAGAGGTTGCATTATGGCGGCTGCATACCCGAAGGGTTCCATCCTCGTTGACGCTAGAACATGTTAGCCTGCGATTGGCGATCTGTGGCTGGCCAGAGACTTACCCGACAAAGGCATAGAAGACGTGAGTGATGGAGGAAACGTCCAGGGAAGAAGGTGGGCGCTCCTTGTAGACGCGCCACGAGGGGTAGTAGACGGCGTTGGCGTACTGTCCGGACATGTTGGTTGATGCTGATGCTGATAATGATGCTGATCTTGGGACGGGATCGATCTGACTGCCCCCACTGAGTGCCTGGATCGACAGGGACTCACCGTGGTGACCCCGCAGGCCGCATCATCTTCGCCAAGGTGAGAGATGTGAGTT
Organism: Fusarium neocosmosporiellum; assembly: GCA_006518225.1. Taxonomy (NCBI): domain Eukaryota; kingdom Fungi; phylum Ascomycota; class Sordariomycetes; order Hypocreales; family Nectriaceae; genus Fusarium; species Fusarium neocosmosporiellum. Next base: position 19,700 of record SSHR01001767.1, read on the forward strand.
GTCGTGAGGTGATTGGGTCTGTTCTCGTATCCTATGTGGGTTTCCGAGGACGAGAAGACGCGTTGAGACCGAGAACATTGTCTGGGCGCTTATCTAAGCTATTGGTGGTGAACATGACAAGGAGAAGAAGGCAAGGCACCATTCTCTTATTGTGCAATTCCATAAGAAGAGATCCATATGGCCACAGTCTTGCACTAGTACCATGTGGTACACGGTTGCTAATGTTAACAACTAAGTTCTACACTGTCCAACGATAATAACTCATCACACAAGTAATGACATCTTGATACTCGCAACTCCTCAAGTTCTCTTCGTATTCAAAATGCCCCGAAAATGATCACAACTTGACTATAATTCGGTGATCGTTACCCCGTTCAGTTTGATGCACAGACTTCAGTCTCTGGAACACCAAACCGCATCCACTCAGCATCGTCGTCAATCTTGGCTGTCGACCGGGAGCCGCACACGATACTGGCGTTTACCTTTCGTGAGCAAAAGGTTCTATCCTTCGCGTCATGGACGGGAGTGGTTGAACTTGCGAGACTCGGTCCGGTCTAGTCAAAAGGTAGACTAATGCAAGGCACAAGTGCCACGAATTGTCAGCGTCATCGATTTGTGCTTGCCAAAGGCATAAATTAACTGCAATCCATATGATGCTAGCTCTATCTATACCATGTTACTACTTCGGATTATCTCGTTCATGATTAAATTAGTCTAGAACGGATGTCACAGCCGGTGAGTACCTTGGAGACTGTCCCCGAACTGGCACGTAAATACAAGCGGAACCAAAACCATGGCTTCAGCCTCGGGTATGCGGCTTCCTCAGAAATCGTATGGCCAACATGTTTGCGAGCGGAACGAAGGCCTCATCTTGTGTCACAAGGCTCCCAACCTCTGCTAGACAGGGCTGGTAGCCAAACAGACTATCCATGGAGCGGTCTCTGATGCATCCAGCCTCGCCAAACCACCCGGATCCCCCCCCCGACTTAATAATACCCGGAATGCGGATACTGTGCCTGCGAAACTCGAGCCTGGTTTCGGGAAATGCAAGCACGTGGAAGCCAGGTGATGGGGGGTCTCGTGTCTCGGATAACGGCCTCGAGGGAGCCCAGGTATCACCAGACTTACAAGCGCTACCGAGATTGCTGTCCCGGGTTTGGAAGTTGCAGAGTCTATCAGGATATTTGTGTTTCAGGCTGCTCTGGCATGGTCCGAGGATGCAATACGGACAGTTGCTTTGAGGTGGCATGCCGGGATGGACTCGGTCTTGATGTTGGAGGCTAGATATTGAGAATCCCGAGTTCACCAGCCTCGCTTCGCACATCTCCATTTCTGGACATGTCCTTGGACAATAGCAAAAGTGAATCCGATCACGTAACCGAGAGTCAAACAAACGCCTTGTCTACCCCTGCCAAGTCATCAATATACAATCGTCGGGATACTCAACTCGGAAGAGCGGCACATCAGGGGGCGAGCTGGATAGCCGCAGGGTCAGATGGCCTCGAATCTCGGCCCCCAGCTGTCGGTCGTGCAAGGACAGTGCAGAGCCGAAGCAGTTTCTTGGTTCAGTTTCTGTGACAGATGCAGACAGTAAGATCGCCATGCGCAGGTTTCTCGGCGTGGAAATGACCGGGTCAGTGTGCATGGCCAATAGCTCGAGGCCTTGACGGTTATTGACAAACAGACTCAGCTATAGTGACGATATCCTCGAGAGGAACACTGCCCGCGAGGAGGGGTGATCTTGTACCTCTCGTAACACAAGGCATCCCGCTTTGACGGGCTCGGCGCACAAGCAACCGGGGGTAAGGCTGCTATCATCCCTGTGACTCGGGATGCTGCATCCACAGCAGAGATGCCGCGGATCTAGTCATCCACGCGGTTGTACTGCAGGCAGCCGCCACCGAATGGTACTCTCGAGTCTCTGTAGGTTGGCCGACGGCTGGCAACATGTAATGTCCAGCTTGTTGAAACCTCGTGGCCTCAGGGCGCGTAGCCTGGGTCAGTGCCTGTCCCGCCATGCAGCTGACCTCGCTGTGTTTTTTTCGGTAGTCTGGATAACACATTCCTTGTCGATTCGGAGGCTTTCTGTTCAAGGGCGGAGTAAGACGTGAAGACGCCAGCTCAGCCCCCTCCCCAACCCGTCGACCCCCGTCCCATTGCCGAGAACCTGGTGATTGTTTGCCTCTCGCTTTGTATGTGGTGACTCTCACTCAAGGCCTGCCGGCTCAGCGCAGCGGTGAACCAACACAATGCGGCAAACTTGGCACCCCCCTCCCTCAGTTCTACAGCAGCAGACAAGAGACGCCCGGATTCGTGTGATTCATGACCTGTGACGAGGCCGGCGAAACCTCGAGGGCGAATGGGAGCATCCAAAGTCCAGAGCCATTTATCGTCGTCACCAGAATGTCGGGTCGGTCAGAGTGAGGCTGCGTCTGGCATCGGCGTTTGGTAACTCCACGGGGCTGGGACTGCATGGCTCTCTCTCTCTCTCCCTTTCTGGTTTGTTGGCGGGAACGGGGCTGATGTCCAAACTTGTTCGTGAGGCTGCCTCTAGTGAGAGAGACAAGAAGTCGTTTATCCCGCAAATAGCCTAATTGTAAGCTTGAAAGGACGGTCCACTTTGTCGAGGCGCCTTTGTCCTACATGGGCCCGGGCATGGGAGAGAGTCTTCGCTTGTACGTACCTCGAGTGGCTGCCGGGCATCTCGTCTCGACAAGATGCAGAATCGTACCCTTCCAAGATTCGTACCCAAGTCTCTGGACTTCCAGATCCCAGCTCATGCTGTCGATCCTTCTTTCACTCTTCCAAACACCGTCGCTCAAGAGCGGCAATGTGCACACACACACACACAAACACCAAGAGACCTCGGTGCAACCTCTCCACACCTCGAGGGTTAGAGGTCAAAGAAAAGAAAGAAAAAGGCAACCTCATGGTGGGATGTGCTACTGCAGGTCGTCTGGTGCAGAATAACCAATGCGTGGGGCTGGTGTGTTTGATTGAAATGTTTGCTTGCCTACAGTGTGCGAGGCGTCAACGGCCATGGCCAAAAAACGCCGCTTAGGAAATGCCACATGAAAACGTGCATCCAAGAGGAGGTCCGAGCTCAAAGGAAAGTGTACAGTATGCGAAAGTGAGTGTCTTGATGGATACAACAGGGCTTCATTCATGTCAAGCCGTCATGCAACGAGACAAGCCGCCCCAAAGAAATGCCCCATATTGGCCCTGACAATAACAGTCTGTGATGGCTTCAAAGGCCCATAAACATAAATGGTACAAGACAAACGTGAGAGCCACATGGGCACACATATACATTTGGTGGGGTTGTCGTCGCCTTGAGGCACTGTACACACCCTCCATCTCTGGATACTCTATCCTCAGTCCTAACGAGAACATCTGGAGATACTCATCCAGTCCCATTAAAAGAAGTAGTCCTCTTGACACACCAAGCACTCTGTTCGGCCTCACCGCAGGTGTGGCCCAGGGCAACTCACTCGTCGCTCACAAAACTCGGAGGCCCTTCTCTCAAAAAAGTAGAAACAGGAATCAAGAAATGAAAACAAACACTAACAAAAGACCAACATGACCGAAACATTCCCTTGCGCGCGCCTTCATGAAGGGGTAGTAGTAATCTCGCAGAGCCCTCAACTTTGTGGGCCCATTTCCCTGAACGCCCAGAACAATCCCGCAGTTTGTCATCAATAACAATCCTGAAGAACCTCCATCAATCGTCCGTCCTGCTGTAGAAAGTCGTTTCCGTGAACAATCGCTTTTCCATTCATGACTGTGTTTGTCATTTGGATGCTGCAAGTCGTGAAACAAGGCCGCTGGGCCGGCGACTGTCTGTTGGCCAAAATGCCCCGACAAGATTGCAGTGACACGCGCATGCCGTGTTTAATCATCCCGCTGTGGGGATTCCCGACGCGTCCCTCGCCTGGAGAGACCCGAAAAGCTCGCAGCAGTACTGATGGTGGTGTAGTCATGCCCCTACATGACCGTTGAAGCCAGCAGGCGCGATTCAACATCGTCCATCCCCATGCCGTCCATTCGCGGCCCCTCCATCCCCTGGAGCCGGGACTCGATAGCTTGGAATCGGGGCTCATATCCTCCCGCTCGCGCTTCGAGGTTCTCCATCCGCTTCTCGATGTTATCTAGGCGCTGCTCGATGCGCATTAGGCCCTGTGCCATGTCGTGGTTGAGGCGATCGAGCTTGTTGGTAAAGGAGCGGATCGAGGTGGCCAGCGGCGCGTTCTCTTGACCAGGAGTGCCAGCGGGAACCCGTGGCTCGTGGTTATGACGACCTTCTTGGATGGCAAAGCGCCATTGATTCCCAAGCTGGACTTCGCAGACAGCCTTTGCACGGAAAGGGCAGTCGATCTTGCGCGTCGATGGATTGCGCTTCTTGGCGGTGCTGTTGTACTTAACACCACCGCGATCGCAGACAAGATCGTAGCGGGTAGGCTTTCCGTCGCGATAGTTGGAGGCGCGCAACTTGACAATTCCGTAGCCCTGGTCTTTGGCGACGCGCTGAACAGAGGCCATCAAGTCGTCAAACGTCCTGAAGATGCCTTCTGGTGGGGGTAATAGCGCTGGAGGTGGTGTATTCGGCATGACGATTGCTTGAGCCAGGGTGGCGGTTGTAACGGGGAATTTTGGGGAAAGTGGGGAGGGCAAGTGTCTTGCCAGAGAAGAGCGGTCGTGGTAGCGGTATAAGAGGCTTGGGATAATCGCGTCTGGGCAGTCGTTGTTGGTCGTAGTTCGTCGTCGTATATTCGGTCGATGTATGTACTATGCAAGAGGCTGGGCTGTAAGGATTTTTCCAATCCGCACTGTTGAACAAGACGACAGCACTTACAAGGTTTAGTGTTGATCCGGTCCGAACGAGGCCCACTCCACCTGCAGCAAGGGGCAGAGGTACGTATCCGTCTGCGGGAGCTTCTTGTCGCGGCGGCTCCGTGCAGATGAGAGAACAAGAGTGTTTGAATTCGGAAGGTAGCTCAATAGAGCGCCTGGATGTGACTGAAGAGAAAAGAGAGAAAGACTCTTGTGTATCAGGGTCGACGAGGTTGCTGCACAAAAAGGCAATGATTTTCGGCGATGGGGGAAGATGGTGGTTATATCTTCGAGTCTTTGAGAAGAAAGTTGATTCTTGGAACTGGTGATGCGAGACTTTCCACGTCAAGTTCCCCAAGCTGCATGGCTAGCACGTGATAGACTGACAATTGAGCATTTGGCAGCGGCCTGGCGCAGCGATGCGGGCTCGCCCAAGGCAAGGAGGGGATACAATCCGTCTCAAAATCTGCTTGCATCTCTTAGAAGATATTATTTTTATCACTGGTGATGCCCTTCTTTCAACAAAGACCACCAATACGCATGTCACCAGATCGGCACGGTGCGGGCTGGCCGTTCCTGGTTCCTTGCTTCCAGCCGACTCGGTTCTCATAGTACCTGGCTCGCAGGCAAAATAACCCGAGAGATGTGGTAACACCAAAACGTCAAAGCTTCTCCCTCCCCTGGCCCCACGCACGTCGCCCAGACCCGTCCCCGACGCGGAGGCAAACGCAGCTGGGAATCAACCTCCAATCCTGGCTTTCTAGAATTATTCGTTGCACCTACTGCACGCGGTGGCTTTTTCTTGTGTCCTTTTTTAAAAACAGAGCCGTGCGCGCTCTCCCCAGCCTGGTCATTGTTGCTCTCAGCTCGTCTCATCTGGTCTCGGCCACCGGCTGCGCTCGTGTTGCTGCTTGACACCCTCAAATCTTGGATACCCTCCCACCCGTCGTTTAGTTGAGCCCGGAAAGCAACAACACCTTGCTGCCATGAACCAGCAGCCACCCACCCAGAATCAATCCCAGGCGCCAGATGCAGCCAGCCAGGGCGATTGGGATGAAGCCCGTCTCGAGGAAGCCATGCAGCGGCTCAAGCTCCTGCATATCAAGGTAATGGTGCTTCTAAGAAACCGAGGCGCAAACTTGCTGATCCGGCTCTCGTTTCAGGTTCGGCTCTTGAGAGACACCATACCGCAGATGATCCAGCCGCTTCTACAGAAGCAGCCCTCACGTAGGCGCCCTATTCCCACACTGAAACAACTTCAGCTGATGCATCTCATCACAGCCGACGCCATGTTTGCCGCCTACATGAAGTCCGTCACTGAAGCGCAGAACAACATCAAGGAGTTCACCGAACTAATGCGTGATGACTTCAGCCAGCAAATAGCTGCTCATGTCCAGAAGAGGCAAGCAGAGGAGCCGAATGGCATCGTGCCATGGCGGCACCAGGACCACCCAGACTGGTTCACGCTTGACAAGAAATGATGATGCCCATGATGTTTTGGTTTATGGTTATTCTTTGATGGGATATCAAGGGCGTTATTCTTTTTAGATACAGGTTCTAGGTAATGTCAGGTAGAGTTGCACTGCTCAGACCTAGGTCTGGGCGAGATAGGTCCAGTCAGGTTTAGGATCTACGCAATGCCATCCCCGTCTATTGTTACAACCCTCCTACGCCTCGGTGACAGATTCGCTTAACACGACCAGTGACCAACCCTGATTATCCGTCGGTTGCTCGCTGGTCATATTCATACTGTCAATCAACTCACGACAACGAGTTCCGCATTCCGAATGGAACCGTGGCCAGCAATTTCCTCGGTCATGATCCGGGAATACGAGTTCACCCATACTTGACTGAGTCCTGAGTAACATGAGAAGAAAGGATATGTTGCTCAAAGCCTGTTCGTCAGTCACCTCCAATGTGGAGCTAGCCTGATCGTGAGTGGAAGAACTCAGGTGAAGATGGAGTATAGTCACGTGAGGCATTCGGGCAGCCCACTGCCCCACTCTGATTCGTCGGTTTAGCGGGCACAATCCAGCTTCCCACCCACACAAAATTTCCAAAAGCCTCGAAATTCATTCTCGTTCTTGGTGAGATCCTCATTGCAACTCCCGACGACCACCAGCCGCCAAAATGGTTTCCCAACGAGTCACTTACCGCCGCCGCAACGGGTGAGTTCCTGTCTAGATGGACTCGAAATGAATACTCGAGCCATTGCTGGCGACCGCCGTGGCTAACCTGCGCTTCTCCAACAGCTACAACACCACCTCCAACCGAACCCGGGTCATCAAGACCCCCGGTGGTGACCTCCGCCTGCTTCACATCAAGAAGCGCGGCACTGTCCCCAAGTGCGGTGACTGCGGCTCCAAGCTCTCTGGCGTAAGTCGACCTCGACGGCAGCGATTTCTTTGCGACGTGGCGGATGGGACGAGACGAGCACCATGAGTGTTTGGGCCTGAGTAGAGGACACGCATACAGCAGACGAGGAAACCGACACATGACACCGGCTGAATTCTCTACCGAAACGAACCCTCTATCCAACCTCTCTCACCTCGTCTCGAAACATCCACCCCCACGAAGGGCTTCTCAGACCTCATCACGCAGAACACACAAGGACTAACTCTCCCGTCTCATAGATTCCCGCTCTCCGACCCCGCGAGTACTCCCAGATCTCCAAGCCCCAGAAGACCGTCCAGCGCGCCTACGGTGGTTCCCGATGCGGTGGCTGCGTCCGTGACCGCATTGTCCGTGCCTTCCTCATCGAGGAGCAGAAGATCGTCAAGAAGGTGTTGAAGGAGCAGGAGCAGAGCCAGAAGAAGAAATAAATGCAATTTCCAGTTGCTGGATTTGGCTTTTTCTGCGCGGGAAGGGCAAGGAACTCTGGGGACTCGGTTCACTGCTTTGGTGTTCATTAGGGCAAAAGGGACTGCATGATACATCGGGCCGGGGCCAGAATGGCTGGCCGTCTGCCGTCTTTAGGACTGCTACCTTCCTCTTGGTGGTTTGAATGAAAAGGAACATCAAGCTGGCGTGGACTGGATTGCCGTCTGCATGAGTGATACTGGGGCTTCTTTGCGTGGGTGAAGTGAGTGCCAAGGTTCTGCCCTATGTTCCGGGGTCTGGGTGAAAAGTTACTGGCGCCTTGAGATTGAATTAATTCCCTTTGTGGATTCAAGTCTTCTGAACAGTGACCCGTAGAGAGAACATGCACCCCAGTGATGTACGTTGGCGCACTTTGGTGATGAGCAATCATCATGACGTGCGGGACCGGAAAAAATATCCATCCCCCACGTTGAGTCTCTTCCACTTGAACCCTGCAAGCACCAAGCCCAACTCTTGTCCAACCATCAATTGCTTATTCTTGGGCGTCCTCCATACTTTGACGGTTGGCCAACATCTCAGACATGGCATCCCGAAGTTTTATTCGGCCGTGTAGCGCACAGCGCGTCGTGCGCCAGGCTCTCTCCCAGATCATCCGACCCTCCCACTCCTCGATCACAGCTCTCAGAGCCTCTTCCCCGACGCTTTCGCACGTCCCTGCGCAACCTATATCATGTCGTCGGGCCTTCCACGAAGCCCCTAGTCGAAGAAAGGGCCAGGAACCGCCAGCGCAGGCTCCCCCGACCGACTTTGGCGAGCTCGACATACTCGGCAACACGCCCGTCCCCTCAACCTCGGTCGATGTTTGCATGTACGGTGGATTTGGTCTGAACAGCGGTGCTACAATCACGGATGGGAACGGCGCATTGTTGGTCGACGGAGAAGTGTTCAACTGGCGGCCGTGGGAGGCGAAGGGGTCACTCAACCTGACCAACAAGAAGGGCCAGTTTGAGCTTCCGCCACAAGCATTTGCATTGTTTGATCTGATATGGCCTCGACCTGGTGAGTTCTTACTTGTCTCCCCGTCTATCCTCTGCTTTGTGCCGCATAATGAGGTGGTTGTTGGCAACATTCGACTAACTCTCTAAGACCTTTTGATCATCGGAGTTGGTCCATCCATTATGCCACTCGCACCCGCGACGAGACGACACCTGGCCGAGCTAGGCATGCGAGTCGAGATACTTGATACGAGGAACGCCGCTGCGCAGTTCAACCTGTTGGCTACTGAGAGGGGTGTATCGGATGTGGCGGCCGCCTTGATACCTATTGGATGGAAAGACGGGGTTGGAGCCAAGTAATGGGACGGCAAGGTCAAATAAAGGACTTGTATACATATAATGTAACATTATGAGCATGATGGCTATTGTATGCTTTAGTGGTTGGGTTTGGATGATAGGCAACAGGTTAGACAATGTTGGCGCATGATGGATGTATAGTAGGTAGTGCATATGAACGCCCGCTCTTGACGATCTGTGTTGAACAACTCATGTGTTCCGCAGGGCCCAGCCCAAGTGGCACTTGTTTATAGCTGGCTTGTTGTTGCTCTGTTTTTTTGGTCTTGTGGTTCCTTAAACAGCTTGGGATTCTTTGGTGAACAAAACCTAGCTAGCAGTTCATTAGTAGCAACTGTTTGTCACATCGTGGCCTGCAAACGCACCTGTACAACTTCCCTATTAGTATTTTCCTATAAGTCGACACTCCGTCACTAAATCTATACATACTCACTCCCAATAATTCGACTATTTCTTCAAAATCCAATGTCGTTCAGGGTAGCCCTCTCTAGGGCTGTCGTCAATATTAGATAAGCAAGAAATCAACCCCATGTTTATCTGCTGCACACATGATTCGCCGCAACCGCTCTTCCAATGATGATCCCTTCGCGACCCCAGGCGGATGATGCAATGCCACGATTGGCTGCCCAACCTCAGACTCAATTCATCGCTGACAGACTCAATCTCAAAAACCATCATCGCCAATTAAAGCATCTCGTGAGCAAGATCGAGTTCCCCACTGAAGCTCCAGCCTCACACTGCGACCGTCCTCCTTAAGCCACTCTTGACCTTCTTTTTGAATTTTTTTTTCGCGCGCCCGCGTCTTGACCGCGATTTCCGTGGGGCCCTAGGGTCAAAGAGGTCTTCAAAAACCCAGCCCAGGCCTGGGTCGCTCACAGATGCCCCGACCTATCCCCGGCACTTGCACAGCGCCTTCACCATATCAATTGGCCTGGTGAGCCTGGCCTTCTCCTTCTCTTCTGTCCTGACGTCGCTCTGTGCCGGCTGGAGAGGCTCCGGTCCCGGTGGCACCAAGGAAACAAACGCAAACTCCAAGTTACTATTGTTATACCCTTGGCGGTGACTCAACAGCTTCAAATCTCGGATACCCTTACTTGGTAGGAGCTACCGAGGAGCTCGGCCTTTCAACTGCAGCCCAATCGATTAATTGCGGCTCAACTACACCTGGCATCTGTCCTCCACCGACCCCATATCTACCTGCGACAACATTATCCCACTTCAATTGGACCCCAGCAGTCATCCATTGAGCACGCTCTCTTCTCAGACGCACGGCATGGCGGCTCCTCACTCCGCGGCCTTCCAACAGGCCATAGACTCCACTGACCCTCATCTCACGGACCCCTCCCTCCTCAAGGATCATTCAGACTTCAAGTCTTACAGCACCAGCCGCTTCGAATATTCCGGGATCCGAGTCTTCTACCGTCAACATGCCAAAGCTGAGCAGCTGCCCAAGAACCCTGCGCCGCTGCCACTGCTCGTTTTCCTTCATGGGCTTGGAGGATCTGTTGCTCAATTTTACCCGCTATTGAGCAGTCTTGTTGACCTGGCCCCCTGTTTGGCAATCGACTACCCCGGATGCGGACGGTCCGACTTCTCGGTCACCAGTTGGGAAGCTTACACGACGGAGGCCCTGGTAGAGCTCCTGGAGATCATCATCGAGGATTACCGTGACAAGGATGCAGGTCAACGTGTCGTTCTGATCGGTCATAGTATGGGAACGGCTCTTTCTGCCCAATTGGCTAACACGAAGCTGGCCCATGCGACCTCTCTGTCGCAGTATGTTGTAGGATTGGTGGCCATTTGTCCAGTGTCCAGCCCACCCAGTGAGTCAACGACTGCATGGGCCAGGAGGGCGCTGCGAATTCCAGGCTGGCTATTCGATCTGTGGAGAGCCTGGGACGGCTGGGGTGGTCCGGAGAGCCCAAGTGTCAAACGTTTCGTTGGAGAAGGTGCTGATGAAGCGACCCGGATTCTCCAGTATCGCTTCAACAAGCAGAGCCGGACTCCGGTCTGGAGGCGAATGGCGAATGGCGCCTTGCCAGTTTACAAGGACGGTAAACCGATCGGCGGCATTCCGGTTCTGGATACCTGGGCGGGCCTTGATATTCCCGTTTACCTGATCGCGGGGGAGAATGACAACATCGTCTCTCCCAAGGAGGTTGACAAGATCGCCAAAGTCCTGGACCCTGAGAAAGGACCCTCAAAGCCTGATGACGGAGAAGAGACAGACCAAACAATTGTTGATGCTGCTGCTCCTGTCAACACATCGTTACGGCCACGGGATCATATCCCTCAAGCCATTGACGATCTTCGGGATGAGGATTTCCAAGCCATCAAGCAACCCAGGTCCGAAAGCTCCAGCAGCGATAGTCCTAATGATCCTTCGACTCCAAACGAGACACTGGCTGAACTGCCACCACAGCCGAATCATCCCAAGAAGGTGGTTAGATCCATCGTGATGCCGCCGCCTGCAACACACGCTGTTCTTTATACCCCCTGCTCAGTTCGTGCCGTTGCAGGATTAATATCCGACTTCCTCGCTACGCATATCACAAACAGACTATCCCTTGCTTGGCAGCTGCAGTATCTATCCCGTGAGGGAAAGTGGGATGTCAAGAATCTCGCCAAGTGGAAGTCAGTCAACCCCGTCTCTGAGCCGATTGGTCCTGTCGACAACCCTGTCTTCCGCGCCCTCAAGACACTTCGTGAAGCCGACGACGTCCACTGCCCACCCAACTTTGTCGACAAGTGGGGTGATATTGTTAAAGATGTTATCGACATCTCCAAGGACCAACCCGTCTATGACCCCCGCGGACTGGACCGGGCTGGCGTTCATTACCACAAGTTTCCTACTGTGTCCAAGATTCCCCCACAGGCCCATGAGATCGAGGCCTTTATTAAACTTGTCGATGGACTTCGAGAGAAGCAGGCCGAGCGTGCTGTTGCCGAAAACTGGCCTAACCCGGAAAAATGTGTCGTTGGAGTTCACTGTCACTACGGCTTCAACCGCACGGGATACTTTATTGTGTGCTATCTCGTTGAGCGGTGTGGCTATGGTGTCCGAGAGGCTATTGATGCGTTCGCCAGGGCCCGACCTAATGGGATCCGCCATTCGCACTTCTTGGACCGCCTATATGTGCGATACAATGTGGATGCTGTCCCTCATACCGAGACTTGATATCATCACCATCATGTCAGTGTGAGATCTTGATCTGAAGGAAGAGCAGGCGGATAGGGAAACATCATTGATTGAATCGAAAATGGGGGGTTCTTGTTGGGTTAGCAGGCTGGCGTCTGGATGATTGATTGTCTTGGTGTAAGAAAGCGAATGAATAGATGACAGGGCCAAGCGTATGGATTTCACAGTATGGTTCTCATGGGACGGAAGGGTGGAGTTGGCGTTATGATCCATAGATATCAACATTTCATACTGAGATAGCGCTTTCGTCGAATTGATAATAGTTTTTTACTCCTACATGGTGATTCATTTCTGAGGCACTTGTTTGAAATAGCATAAATTGTTTCGTCTGCCTACCCAACGACCATTGATCTCAAAGTCACAGTCTAGTGACTACAAATACCAAAGTCAAGAGACCAAGTCAAACATGGATATTCCAACATGTTACTCCCAATCTTGCCCAGCGTTAGTTATCCCTGAAAACAATTATAAACCACCCGTGAATCATGAATGCCTGTACCCAAGTCCCAGTTTCATTCTGTAAACATCCTCCTCTTAAATGCGATCTCTAGCGACAGCTTCAATCATGCCATCTATTCTAGATTGACGCGAGGACATGGTACTCGGCACTGCCAAGGACCGATTCCTCATCTAGTTTCTCCGAACCCTTAAGAAGAGACTTGTCCATCTTCGCCTTGAGTTCTTCGCTGATGACATCCACATCGACATCGAGGTATTTACGCAGGAACTTGCCAACGTCCGTGTTCTCAACGTTGCCTCGGATGGCGTCTGTGCCTGGGCCGCCGGAGCTGTAGATGTTGACGTCGACTGCCGTGTGGCCGTGAGTGCTCCATCCGACGTGGGCGCGCAGGGAGATGAGGGCCGAGAAGATGACAAGAGCGCTCTCGGGGTGCTCGGCGATGGCGGTGATCTCCTTGTCCGAGGCGTTGGAGATACCGAGGCCGCGGATGATGAGCTCCTCGTTGATGTACTTCTTGAGCTTCTCCTGGTCCTTCTTCGAGTCAGACGAAGACGCAAGGTGGACATGGAGCTTGGCCGCGAGCCACTCAGCTGAGGCGGTAGCGTTGGCAAGGACCTTGGGGTACCAGTTGTAGACCGGGAGGTGACCGGGTTCCTGGATGGCGGTGGCGAGACCACCAGTTTCATGGTCGCTGGTCGCGACAAGGACGGTTTCAGTCTTGCTCTGCTTGATGAAGTCGAGGACGGCCTTGAAGGTCTTGTCGTACTCGAGGACCTCGTGGACCTGAGCCGCCGGGTCGTTAATGTGGCCGGCGTGGTCGATTCTGCTGCCCTCGATCATGATGAAGAAGCCCTTGTCGCTCTTCTCAGTCGCCTTCTCAAGAGCTCGCAGAGCAGTCGTGGCCATCTCGCTCAGAGAAGGGTAGATATCGTTGAGGTTTCGGCGGTCAATCTCGAAAGGAATGTCGGCGGGCGCAAAGAGTCCCAAGAAGGGTAGCTCGACATTCTCGCCGCCTTTGAGGGCATCGAAGCCAGAGCGGTTATCGGTATAAGTCCAATTGTGCTTCTCAGTGGCAAGCTTGATAACGTCCGTGTCGTCAGCCCGGCAGCTGCCATCGGTTCCCTTGGCGAGGTAGTTGCATCGACCACCACCAAGCATGAGGTCTACAGTCCGTCCAAGGGCGCCCTCGCCGATCTGCTGGAGAGCGATCTCGTCCTCCATTTCTCGCACTCTGACATGGGAGTTGAAACACGCAGGTGTAGCATCCTCGATCTTGGTCGTGACGACGAGACCGGTATGGTATCCGGCGCGTTTCGCAGCCTCGAGCACGGTGCCGCAGGGGTCGTGGTTGGGCAGGACGGCGATGGCACCATTGTAGCTCTTCTTGCCGCAAGAGAAGGCGGTCGCGCCGGCAGCGCTGTCGGTGACGAGGGAGCTGCTGGAGCGGGTGCGGCTGGACCCCCAAAAGTGCTTGTCGAGCGTCAAGACGTCGTCGTGAGGGAGGCCTTGGACGAACTGCCTGTAGCTGCGGGTCAAGGACAGCGGCGCGGGGCCCATGCCGTCAGAGACCATGAAGACGAGGTTTCGCTTCGCCGAGGGGATATTGCGGTCGTGCCTCGTCTGCTGCTCGTGCTGGGTCCAGACGGCGATGACGATGACTGCGGCGGTGGCTACAAGAGCCCAGACGAAGAGGCCGAGCTCGCGGATGCGCGAGTGCCGGGCAGCCTTGCTGTTATGTGCGTCATCGGAGCGGTCGTGACCGGACAAGAGAGGATCGCTTTCGTTGGCCTCATAGAAAACCATTGTTAGCTAAAAATCTGCGTAATAGGTTCGTGATACGGAGGAGTAGGACAAACCATGGTTAAAAACGACGGGCCAGCGTCGAGAGTGAGGTTGATGAAGGGAAAAGTTGAGAGCTCCGGCGAGGCAGCGAGCGATAAGACGGCCGCCCTGGTGGCGTCCAAACATGCTCTCCGACAGTAAAGTTCCATCAGGCAGCGCGGGACCGGGGGCTACAGGGGTTCCTACAGGCGTCCTCTACCGCATGGGGCCGCTAACGCTCACTGGGGTGGACACTCTGCTCCGGAAGTGACATCAGTCGTTCACGTGGGAGGGGTGGGAGAGGGTTTCATTTGCTCCGCTGCCGGACCCCAACCGTCGTGCCTTTGTTCCTCTCAAACACAACCAATAAAGACTTCTCATCTTGACCACGGGAGCATATCTTTTGACACACGTTTGAGATCATGGGGATCGCTGTTTTGCCCGTTGCTTTGGGGACATCTCTTGGATCTCGCTCATCTGCCTGAACTAACTCTATTTATTAGGTCTATGAGCCTGCACCTGACTATCCCTCCATGACTGACTCTGCTCTTGCTCCGTTGAAACTTTATACTGACATTAGAAAAGTTAGACCTCGAGTGCGGCCCGTCGTTTCAATAGCCTATTGCCCCTCCCGACGACCCGACGCCATCTCATGCAGCAAGCTTCGGGCGAATTCCCCACCGAGAGAATCCATTCAAATGGGTCTCTCAACGAGACGTGCTCCTATCACCTCGCAACTTCCCAAGAAACCCCTCACTCAGACGACGTGTCCCGAGTTTTGGTGTCGAACTCGCTGCTCAATGAGGGCGCTTCCTGAAGCAGGAGGTCGCGGACACTCCCGGGTTTGTGGACGGTCAAGCGACCGATGTCGGCAAACCTCAACAAGTCACATACGATCCCAGCGGATTGCCAATGGACCAACATCGATGCAATGGATCCAATAGATGCGCGAAATTTAGTGACATTCTGGTGCCACGGACGGGGGGCTTGTGGTTCTCTCGTCACGCTTTGAGTGACGGATAACCACGTTGCCTCTCGGAGCGAGTGATGACGGCTGTCAAACCGGTTCTCACAGGAGAAAGTTGCTACACACTCACGAGCAATGGTAGAGAGCTCCCAGGAGCAGCAGAAGGAAGCAACGCAGTTCGTTTAAACAAACCCCGCCAGTCGCGGATTGTGCGTTTGTGAGTGATGAATGGCAAATCAACTTTGCAATCCGCAGCAAGGCAAGATGATGCCGGCTGCGTCGACTGCAATCGGAACCTCTCTGCCTCAAAAGACGTCAGCCATCAGCATCGCCATGTCCCATGCCCACCTGAGCACCTTTGTCGGGACACAGCGCAGCGAAAAGACCGAAAAAGCTACCCCCGGAACAAGATGCCCCCATGTGCGGCTACATCTTATTAGTGAACCTCTGCGGATGTTATGGCGGCCTCGAGTTTGATACGACCTGCCACCGGATCTTTGAAGAGCTGAACAGGATAAACGATGTCGACGCCTGGGGCCCTGATACCATCAACGAGCTACCCTTTTCGTTCCCCGACGAGTGCGTTCCTTGCTGGCACAACACACGCTTCATCATGACCTACGGAGTCTGTTGCTCTCAGTGGTGGTCTGATTGTCCGTCGGTTACGGTTCCTGGCTACCCATGCCTCTACTACTATCTGGAGAACGCGTAGCATCGAAACAGAAACATTGGCGAGTGTACGATACTGGTGAAGATATTAGACGGAATCAGCTCACGCTGAAAGGGGCGGAGTTTCAGGCGTGACAGGTGTGTTAACTTGGCGTTTGGAGAGAAGAGCAGTCATTTCGAGGTTCAGGTGGGTTTGGGGAGCGTTATTTGGACAGGATATGTTATTTACTCACGATGTTGTCAGGGAGATAGGCATTCGGCGGGAAATGCCACTCTCGATACGGCGACACATTCTTCAACTGTTGCATATTGGATTCTGTCAGGACCCCCAGCTTGATATGTGGTGTCTGGGACCTTTTGTGCTCTGCTGAACACGATCGACTGGTCAGAATTGGGCGAAAATAGTTCCGTCGCCTGCGTTATACGATGCCAGACGTTTCCCAGCGCCTGAAGCAGGGCCGTTGTGATGTCGTGCCGGGATGAGAGACATGTCAAATGGGCGAGGATGGCTTCAGGGACAAATTGAGGGTCGTACATTGGAGGAGCTGAAGAGTGAGAGGTGACATGAAGGTTGTCCATGTTGGGCTGGTCGCAGGTGTCAAAGGTCATGCCCCTTGATTGTGCTGGGTGTTTTGAAACGTCCTACCAGTGAGGCCGTAGTGGTAGGTATTCATAGACTACAAGTGGGTGTACGATGTGCTTTTGCATCACTAAGTGTGCTGGAGCACTGGCTAGTATGCTGTGACTGCCAGTTCGATGCATCGCATTTGGATGTAGGCTTCATTTGGCAGTGATGGGAATGTCGAGGCTTGGGATGAATGTTGATCTTCAAAAAACAATTCTATGATCTTTGATAGCCACTCAGCTTTGAGAATGACCAACTTGCCTGATGTGTCGCCCAGACGGTAGATTGTGGGCTGGAAATGCTTGTTCAGAAGCTTGGCCAAAGGCAGCATGTAACTGAGCATCGGCGATTGGCGTGGGAGAATTTGCCGCCCAGGCCCATCCCTTGGAGCGAAACATGCAACAACGTCATTATTGGCGATGACTTTCAGCAGGGGACGGATAATCGGCCTCGAACTCGAGACGAACAACTGGCACTAGCTGAGCCGAGCGACGCCTGAATCATTCCCGCTGACATTACCTGGTCGATTTCGCTGCTGGCCGCTGACGGTGGCTTCACTTCTGGATGGTCGAGGCCCCAGCCAATCCCTGAAACCAATCTTGGTGCTGACAGGACGGACTGGACCTGGTGTTCCCCTGCGTTGCGACGCTCCATCCACCATCCATGGATGCAAGGCCAGCTCGCACTGGACTGGAACCCAACCCAACTTGACCCTTGAATTTATTTTCGGCTTCGTATTACCTGATGGATATAAACGGGTCTTTTCACCCCTTATTGCCCGCTTGAAGAGGTTCCTGGTGGCTTGAGCGGCTGCAGCAGATTGTCGTCCTTCTCCAAGTTAAACCTTCGATTGTTGGCCTCTCCAATCTTCAGCGCTCGCTCTCTCCTTCCCCGACAACATCATGCCTCAAGACGACGAGGACGACGGCCGCCCGAGCCATTCTTCCAACACCAACATATCCAACCAGGGCGACGACAGCAGCACGAGCCGCCATGTTCGATACAACCTCACCGTCGATACCCAGAACCTCTCGCCGCCCCAGGCCACGCCCAACAGGCCTGCGCGATCCGACACTGAGCTGCATCGCCAGATGACCTTTTCGCCCTCGCTGCTGCGTCGCCGAGTGACTCGCGCCCCGACCTTCAAGACTGTCGAGGACTACGATGAATTCGACAC
The DNA here is from genome assembly GCA_006518225.1 of Fusarium neocosmosporiellum. Lineage (NCBI taxonomy): Eukaryota > Fungi > Ascomycota > Sordariomycetes > Hypocreales > Nectriaceae > Fusarium > Fusarium neocosmosporiellum. Next base: position 37,617 of record SSHR01001767.1, read on the forward strand.
CATCTTCAGCGCCCGCCCTGGCTGGCAGCCCGGCTCTGAGCCTGGCTACGACCCAAAGCTCCCCGATGGTGGACATGCGTCAATGCCGACTCTGACGGCGCCCTGCGAGATCTCCGTCATCGACTTTTCGCAGCAGGCCGTGGTCAAGCACCACTTTGACAACGAGGGCTTCATCAACTTTCTGGAGCTGCCCAAGGAGGATTGGGTCAAGTGTCGCTGGATCAACGTCAACGGGCTCAGCTGGGATGTGATACAGGCCGTGGGCAACAAGAAGGGGCTGCACAAGCTGGCGCTGGAGGACATGATGCAGATTAGGAACCGGACAAAGGCTGATTGGTATCCCAACCACGCCTTCATTGTCATGACTCTGCAGAAGCTCGTCCACCTGGTCGACGACGACGACGACTCGACCGATACTAGCAGTACCCACTCGAGCAAGTCGTTCAACGCGCTGAGAGGATCTATTAGGGAGCTCTGGAGGAGCTGCAGGGCGTCGGACCCGGAGAAGAATGCGCCGCCTCATGGGCTGCGACCACACGATGCCACCTCGGATCTTCAAGAGACTGGCATGATCCGGACCCTACAGCGATACCATGCCTCTGGGAACGAGGCGCGGACCGAGTTCATGGAGAATCACTCGTCCCTCGCGCCCTACCAGATGGCCATCTCGGCGGAGCAGGTCTCCATCTTCCTGACATCGGATAACACCGTCATCTCCTTCTTCGAGGTCTCGGCCGGTGACATTGAGCGCCCCATCTTCACGCGCCTCAGCACACCGGGTACCATTCTGCGCGAGTCCAACGACGCGTCCCTGCTGTGCCAGGGCATCATCGACGCCATCATCGACCTCGCCATTCCTCTGACGGCCGTGTATACGGATATCATTGCTGACATTGAGATTGACGTGCTCACGGCGCCGAGTGTGACGCAGAGCAAGAAGCTTTACATCTGCATCAGCGAGATCAACAAGATGCTCAGCTTCCTCAACCCCATCGACAATGTCGTCAACGTCCTGCGCGACCACAAGACGTACATGACCCACGACCAGGCCCAGAAGGAGCTCGTGAACCCCGGGTCCGGCGTCATCGTCACCCCCATGACGCACACATATCTCGGCGACGTGCTTGATCACTGCATCATGATCACCGAGTCCCTCCAGCAGCTCAAGCAGTCGTCGGACAATTTGATTAATCTCATCTTTAATACTATTTCTGCTGGACAGAACGAGTCGATGAAGCAGCTTACTACCGTCACCATTATTTTCCTGCCGCTTACGTTTATTACTGGATTCTTTGGGCAAAACTTTGACGGGGAGACGTTTCCCGATCTTCATCATCCCATTTGGTATTTGTAAGTTGTTCTGTCTCTGTTGTCCCCAACTAGATGCTAATGACTATCGCAGCTGGGCCTGCGCTGTGCCGACTGTGGTTGCGACGATCCTGATTCTCATGAGAGAAATGATCTACAACTGGCTTGTGCGCATCGTGCAAAGGAGGCACATTGTCACGCTTAGAAAGAAGAAGAAGAAGAAGAAGACGAGGCAGCAAAAGATCAAGCTCAAGGTGTAGGGGCTTGGATTAGATAGTAGTTGCAGCATTGGATGATTTGATGATACCCAAACGTTGAGAAGCAGAACAGGAAATCTCCTGCTGAGGGGATATAGAGGCCGAGACGGCATAAACACTTGATTCCACAGACTTGTTTTGGCTTTCGAATCAAATTATTTGGATTGAATTTCTACCTATGGTACCTAATAGTATCTAACTGGTATACTGGCAATTGTTCTAGATGCTTATCTATGAGCGCCTGAGCCAGAGTCCTTCATTCGACGAGGACGAGGAGCTGCTCCCCCAGTCAACAGCATAATTCTCAGAGGAACCAACCCCCAATATCCCCTGACGGTCCAGGGCCGCTGCGGAGAGACATCCTCCACTTTGCTCTGCCCCCTTGAGCGCGTTCCAGTAATGGCTGAGAGTATGGTCGAACGAATGCGTCAGCACTGCCTCCGTACGATCCTTGGGATCCATCTTCTCAACCTCCGCAATGTTCTCCTCGATGCTTGTCACTGCCGTTCTGAAGCGCTTAGCATCAGAAGCCACGGCAAAGAGGAAAAGACGTCCAAATAGGTGAAGCCAATACTGCATGGCCTCGCGCTGGGGATGCCACAGGCCGTAGCGGAACACCAGCTTGGGCTTCGTGTCTGGGGCAAGGTCCAGCGCCACCGTCATCTCGCCGGCAGTGTTCTTGAGCATGCCGGAAAGCTCGGACAGCGTGACTGCGCTCCAGATCATGTGGATGCGCTCCTGGAGGAGTTGGTTCTTCAACTGGGGGATGTAGCTATCCATGAGTTCAGCCTCAACTGGGAACGAAGGCCGCGACCTCGCCAAAAGCCGCTCGCGCTCATCTTGGTCGAGTGAGCCCTCTTCAGGGAAATTGCTCTGCCTCTTGGCGATGTTGGATGATTGTGTGATTGGGACGTAGTGACTGAGCTTCGGATCCTTGGTATCAGGTCGCAGGGCAAGGAGCAGCTCTGGCTCCAGAAGCCAGACCAGCGTGAGGGCCTTCTTGGCGTCTGTAAGGTCAAAGCCTTCGGGCTGGAGATTCATATATACGCGGAGCTGGCATGTCGAGTTACTGTGCATCTTGATGTCGGTGCGAAGAAGGCCGAGGACGGTCTCCATTTCGATCTTACCCCTGAAGGGGGAAATCGGGGCCATCCCTGACTGGGTGGTTCCTCTTCCGAGGTCTTGATCTCCGTATCGGTCCCTTGTGAGGATGGGCAGCAGCGAAGTGTAGGGACAGCGGAGGCGAACCCCGACCCATTCGTAGTCTCCAGGTCTGCCAGAGGTAGCAACAGCGTTGCGGGCTGGAGTGAAGAGCCAGTAGGCCATGCGATGATCGCCACCGCTTGGCTCTTCACCCTTCACTGGCTTCTCTATAGTAAAAGAATATCATCCGGGGCCGCGCTGTCGTTCTTATATGCAACGCCGCCTTGGACGCAAGGCTTGCTGATGAGGGTGCGGGCGAGGTGCTCGGCGCAGTGCTCGACACATGCCTCTGTGGGCTTGGGTTCGGTGGCAGGACAAGCCCATCGGGTACGGCCATCGGCTTCTGCTGTGTAAGTCTGGCCGGGCTTCTCCTTGGCGACGAGAAAGTCGACCTTGACGCTCCACTCAACGAGGTCGCTTTAGTTGATGCGCTGGGACGGGTGGCTAACGAGGGTCTGTGACGAGGAAAGAATGTCTGATATCGGTAGTCTGTATATCTAGGAGTGATCTTATTGGGATGGCGGTCTGGGTGGATTTGGGAGGACCGATCAGGGGCGCCATTGGTGAAGAGATATATGTAAGATGAGCCTGGGGGTTTCCTTCTCTCCTGGACGTGAGCGGCCATGAAGCCATGCTGTGAAGAGCGATGAACAAGGATGACGGGGTTACTGAATCAAAAATCATGTATAGAGACATGCACTGAGAAGATGTTGAATAGAGAGTGACAAAGGGGGAAAGTGCGATTCATTGTTCCCTTTATGGACGTGATGCAGAGTAACAAAGACGGGAAAGCAACTGACCAATGAGTTGAATACACCACGCAGACTCACATTAGGCTCAAGAATGGCGGTGACAAGCAAGTAATCTTGGAGCCACCGCCTCTCTGAATATCTGACATGGAAGCCCGCGAGAGACTGTTGCCAAGGCAGTGGAGAGGGATTGCCCCATGAAAACAATCACGGGCCGATGGATTGCTTGTCCAACTTGTGACTCTGTGCCATGTTGGTGAGGTGTTACAACTGCGGAAGGCCGTTTATAAATAAAGTTCTTTTGAAACTGCGAGGGATTTGTTCTAGTTGTTCAAGTAGGGGAATATCTCCTATTTGGGGGTATGTGTATGTGTGTGTGAGTGCCGGTCCAACATGAAGACAATCTTTGAGATGTTTTCCGCTACCGAACGCCGAAATATATCAAACTTATGGATAACGGTGAGATTGCTTTGTCGTATACGCCCATGATATCGAGACAGTTGTGCAACCAAGGCCAGGGTCATCGGGACGAGCCTTGCGTAACATCCAGGGGCTAACCCTTTATCCATAGTAGACAGCAGATGCACGTGGATTACCGGGCTACCGAGAATCTCAGCTGTCGTAAGAAGAAACAAGCGCAACGAGAATGGCCCTTGGCGACCCTATGCTGGTGAGATATGTGGGCAAGTGACGAGCTCCGTTACCGTGTGCCCTGTCCAATGTATGGTTGGGTTCCTAGGCATCCTCACCTCATTGTGATTCTACTTATCAGGCCTCAGTATTAAAATGGACAAATTAGCACAAAATGATTCAGAATATGCCTCAATAGGTACCTAGTTGAATTCATGAACCAAACAATATCTGCCAGCTCGAGGTGATGGTGTTGAGGTTATTGGTGATTACGTAAAACGGGAGCTCGAGCTTGGGCCGTCTGGAGCCTGCAGGCAACAACACCCTTTCTCGGATCACCAAGCCCCAGCTGAAGCTCACTTGTTTACATCAGTGGAGCCGACAGTCCTTCTTTCTTCTTACACATACATATAACCCTACAAAGAGAATGTGAACACCCGAAAGCTTTGGTGATTCTTTCTCGCTTTTTGCGCTAGCTTTAAAGCCCGGGTGTCAGCAACGTTCTTACGTCAATACTCCCCTCATACAATCTCACATACCCTCATCATGGGGAGTCAGCGAGAAGAGAGAGCCCAAACCGAGGAGGCGAAACATGAAGATGAGATTCAGTACGGCACGGCGGGCATGACCCAGGAGGAAATGGAGGAAAAGTGAGCCCATCTTTACCAATTTGCGATTGCATTGACTAACATCGCTCAAGATACCCGAACCGCCCAAAGAATCACTCAAAGACGCTGGTCTTCTCTGAACTGTTTCGAGAATTGTTTAACCCATTAAGCGAAAACAAGAAGCAAAATGCCACCGGTGCAGGCCCTAGAAAGGCCTTTAGAGGTGTCAACAAGCTCTCACCCCACGAGCAGCGACGACATATTATAGAGCGCTTCATTATTCGATGGCGCAAAGAAGTCGGCCCTGATTTCTACCCTGCCCTGCGTCTGATTCTCCCCGACAAGGATCGCGACCGAGGTGTTTACGGCCTCAAGGAGAATGCTATAGGAAAGCTCTTCGTGAAGTTGATGAAGATCGACAAGAGCTCTGAGGATGGCTATAATCTTTTGCACTGGAAGCTACCTGGTCAAACCACTGCCTCTCGCCTGGCTGGTGACTTTGCTGGACGATGCTTCGAGGTCATTTCGAAGCGCCCGATGCGCACAACCGTCGGCAACATGACAATCGCCGAGGTGAACGCGCAGCTGGATAAGCTTGCGGCGTCTACAGGAGAGGCAGAGAATCTGCGTGTCTTTGAGACTTTCTATAACCACATGAACGCTGAAGAGTTAATGTGGCTTATCCGGATCGTCTTGAGGCAGATGAAGGTCGGTGCCACGGAAAAGACCTTTCTGGACCTCTGGCATCCGGACGGCGACGCCCTTTTCAGCGTGTCTTCGAGCTTGAGGCGAGTGTGTTGGGAACTTTCCGACCCCAAGATCCGACTGGAGCAGGATGAGGCGGGTGTTGCCCTCATGCAATGCTTCCAACCACAACTTGCTCAGTTCCAGATGCCTGCCTCTTTTCAGAAGATGATTCAGCTTCTCCGCCCGACAGAGGAGGATCCTGAATTCTGGATCGAGGAAAAGCTGGATGGCGAGCGCATGCAAATGCACATGGTTGAGGACAAAAAGCACCCTGGCGGCCGGAGGTTTTGCTTCTGGTCAAGAAAGGCCAAGGACTACACGTATCTCTACGGCGACGGACTTCAAGATGAGAACTCGAGTTTGACACGGCATCTCAAGAAGGCGTTCGCATCAGGTGTCAAGAACCTGATTCTGGACGGCGAGATGATTACCTGGGACATGGGCGTTGACAAGATAGTCCCTTTCGGCACTCTCAAGACGGCTGCCATCTCAGAGCAACAGAACAAGTCGGATACGGACTCGGCTGGTCACCGTCCCCTATTCAGGGTCTTTGATATCCTCTACCTCAACAACAAGCCCTTGACTCAGTACACCCTACGAGACCGACACCGCGCTCTTGAAAAGGCCGTCAAGTCTGTTCATCGCCGTCTTGAAATTCACAGATACACTAGTGCAACAACTTCTGACGCGATTGAGCCCCTGCTCCGCGAAGTTGTGGCCAACGCGTCAGAAGGCCTCGTGCTCAAGAACCCTCGCTCCATGTACCGCCTCAACCACCGAAACGACGACTGGCTCAAGGTCAAACCTGAATACATGTCTGAGTTCGGCGAGTCCCTCGACTGTGTCATTATCGGTGGCTACTACGGCTCAGGGAAGCGCGGCGGAATGCTTTCGAGTTACCTGTGTGGTCTACGAGTGACACAAAATCACATCCAAGCTGGCGCAAATCCTGAAAAGTGCTTCAGTTTCTTCAAGGTTGGAGGTGGATTTCGTGCTGAGGATTATGCAGAAATTCGACACCGAACAGAAGGAAAGTGGATTGAGTGGGATCAAAAGAACCCGCCCTCAGAATACATCGAGCTTGGTGGAGGTGAGCTCAGACAGTATGAGCGGCCAGACATGTGGATTCGCCCCAAAGACTCGGTCGTTGTTTCAGTGAAAGCAGCGAGCGTTGGCCCTTCAGACCAATTTGCTCGTGGATTCACTCTGCGCTTCCCACGATTCAGGCGTCTCCGTTTGGACCGGACATGGGACACAGCCCTATCCCTAGAGGAGTTTCAGGAGCTGAAAGACCGAGTTGACGAAGAGTCAAAAGAAAAGGCCATGACTGTTGAAGATAGAAAGAGGCGGAATCCCAAACGAATCAAGAGGGAGCTTGTCATAGCCGGAGAGGATTCAGCGCCGGTCGAGTTTGAGGGCGAGAAGACAAAACTCTTTGAAGGGCTGGAGTTTTGTGTTCTTTCTGAAGCTCTGAAGCCCTACAAGAAGACGAAAACTCAACTCGAGAGCATCATCAAGGAAAATGGAGGCACCATTTCTCAAAGAGCGGCACCAGGTACAAACATGGTGCTTATTGCCGACAAGAAGGTGGTCAAGGTGGCGAGTCTCATGAAGGGAGGAGACGTGGACATTATCCGTCCCAAATGGCTCAAAGATTGCCTGGAGCAGGACTTGGGCAACTTTCTACTGCCGTTTGAGGAAGCACACTTGTTTCACGCTACGGAAGCAATGAAACGCGCGGCGGAGCAGAACACGGATCAGTTTGGAGACAGCTACGCTCGAGATGTGTCCATTGATGAACTCAAGGATCTTATGGACTGTATGCCCAAGATCGAGGACGGGGGACCATTTGATAAAAATGAGTTTCTGCAGCAGCTCGAAGAACACGGCAAAGACCTGGGCAACTTGAGGAGCTTCATTTTCCGGCGCTGCGTGGTTTTGTTCCACGGGGTGGACGTCGCTACAAATCGGGTCTCAAGGTTGAAGCACTTTGTCAAGTATGGCGGAGGAATTGTCACCGAAGACGCGAGCGACTTGTCTGTGACACATGTCGTGATAGAGGGAGGAGATCCAATGCAAGTGGGTGAGGCGGCCGATATGGTGCGCAAGGAGCTGAGCTCTAGACGCACACAACCGAGAGTGGTGACCGGAAAATGGATTAGTGATTGCTGGAAGGAGGGCACATTGCTTGATGAGGAGCAGTTTGTGGTTCCCTGAAGAACAATGGGTATTTAACAAGTGTATATTACCTAGCCTTTATGTTTATGCCTTGAGGATTAGACGCCATCAAAACGACCGACCACGGAAGCCTATTTTCCAAGGGTCAAGAACAGTCGGTCTCCAACGTCTCCCAGGCCGGGCTTAAGCATGCCAGTTGATGTCAACTCCTTGTCGACGGCAGCAATCCAAACCTCTGAGCCCTCGGGCCATTCGGCAGCAACTCTCTGGACGCCCTCCTCGGCACCGATAACAGCGAGGACGATAATCCGCTTGGCTCCCCATTCACGGAGAGTCTGGATGGCGGCGGCGCAGGTTCCGCCGGTAGCGATGACGGGGTCGACGAGGATGGCAAGGCTGCTAGCGTTGCTTGACGAGGCTTGGTCATCGGGGATCTGCTGGGGAAGGTTGTTGTAGTACTCGACGGGGTCCAGCGTCGAGGGTTCGCGGTACATGCCGAGGTGATGAACTGGGACAGGCGTGGGGAGGATGGTTTGTATAGCTGGAGGCGTGTTAGTTCAGCTCGTGGAGAGTTGGAGGGAGAGATGAACCTTCAACCATGCCTAGACCTGATCGGAGAATAGGAACTAGACACATGGTGCTTGGCTGGACGGTTGTGGAAGTAAATTGGAAGCCCAATGGGGTCTCATCCTGTTGATGGATGGTCAGTACGTTTGGGAGCTTTGGCTTGGCGCGTGAACTCTGATACCTGAGGACCGTCGGTGGCTTCCAGCGACGAAGCTAGAGCTTCACACGACACGATTAGGGAAATCTCGTGGATCAGCGACTTGACCTCGCGCGGGCTGATGGACTTGGAACGAAGCTGGCTCAGCTTGGCGCGGAGGCACGGGTGCTGAGAGACATGGACGTTGGAGGGCAGGGAAGACATTGTGTACGCGACCGCTGAGACAGAGGCGGGATAAGGATGTCAATCTTGGCTTTCACGGTAGTAGGATGGATCTGTTGAGAGCAGGATCTACAGATGGAGCACCGCACGAGGGATGCTGGGACGAGGCCAAAGAGAGGGAGAAGGAAAAGAAAGAGAGAGGAGGGGAGAGGGAGGAGGAGGAGACGGGCCCCTTTTGTATTCAGTACTTGGCACATCTCAGAGACACAGGCTCTACGTCGTGTACTACCTGACTTACAGCGACTTGCTCTCACCGGGTTGGATCACAAGGACGGAAGCTGGTGGGGTACGGTAGGCGGGAGCTTCCAATGCTTAGCACGGGCGGCGGCGGGGTGAGATAAGATAAGAGCTTCGGAGCTCACCGCTGGGAGACACGGGACAGAGTGAAACGCGGTGAGTGAAGTAGAAAGTACTTATTTGCTAACATTGGGCTATCTGACTGGCCGTCTCTTGACTCCAGCAGGGATTAGGACGAATTGAACACGCCAAATAATCTTCATGGATCCTTCAACACTATCATCAAGTATCTTGAATGTTCCTTTAATGGCCATCCATCTCCCTGCGTTATCTCACCCCTGGACCCTGGTCTAAATGGATCCATATCCATCCCCACCCACCCGACGCTTCCTCCACCTCCACAATGACAAACTCAACCAGGCGCCGCCGGTGGCAGCCTCTCGGAATGATTCTCCTTCCGTATGCCGTCATACCCGACAGTTCCATGCCACTAACACGATCAACAGAGATTTTTCATTTCGTATCGCGACTTTTTGCAACAGCTGATTTTTCGACCTTAAATATGTTCTTGTTCCACCGTCAACGTCGGTTCAGTTCGCTGCGACAACTGGGTTGATAATAGTCGACAATTTCGACGCGAAACTCACACCATTTGCGCCTCGATCGAAATCGCCGATTTACTGAACATGGACGAGATTGCCCCTGAACAGAGGCGGCGCGGTAGCTCTGGGATCTACAATGCCCCAAATTCTTATACTGAGCTGGGCGAGATTCTCGCGCATCAGCCTATCGAGGAAGACGCCGTTAGCGACACCGAGGCTCCAGCACTGGACCCCGTACAACGACGCGACTCAGGTGTTTACAGCGTTCCCCGATCATATAGCAACCTTGACGAAGTGTCCCCTGTTCCGCCGATCGAGGAACCTCCATTGGACTCTGCGCAAGATGTACAAGGACGACAGAGACGACGCAGTAGCTTCGCCCGCCACGAGGGGCCAATTCTAGAGCCAGAGCCTATCTCAGAGGAGGCCAAGGAGAGGAGGGTATCCAGGCTAGCCACCGAGCTATACACGCACTCGTATCTGGTATTCTTTGCGATCCTTGGAACATTGGCTCGTCTGGGCTTGACGGCATTGACGCGGTACCCTGGCACTCCCGTCATCTTCAACACCATATGGTCCAACTTTACAGGAAGCGCAGTTATGGGATTCCTCGCCGAGGACCGTAAACTGTTTCGCAACGAATGGGGCAATGCTACATATGACGAAGCGATCAAGCAGGCCAAGAAGAAGCGCAAGGACGAGGAGGAGGGGTCCAGTTCGAGTCAGCAGAAGGATGTGGATTTGGCGCCTGCAAAGAATGCGCATCTGGCCATGAAGAAGACGATCCCTCTTTACATTGGACTTGCTACAGGATTTTGTGGCAGTTTTACCACGTTTTCGAGCTTTATCAAGGATGCGTTCCTTGCCTTGTCCAACGACATGGTAACACCGGGATGGTCAGAGTCACCAACAAGTCGCAGTGGGGGCTACTCGTTCATGGCTATGCTGGCTGTAATCATCACCACTGTATCACTCTCCCTCTCAGGCTTATTTCTCGGGGCTCATGTCGCCATTGGTCTTGAGCACGTCACGCCAACGATCCCCTTTACGCTCAGTCGCCGGGTGCTCGATCCCTTGGGCGTTTTCCTCGGCTGGGGTTGCTGGCTCGGAGCCGTCCTCCTGGTTATCTTCCCACCACATGAAGCTTGGCGTGGCCAGGCCCTCTTCTCGCTGGTGTTTGCACCGTTGGGCTGCCTGGTCCGATTCTATCTATCCCTACACCTCAACGACAAGATGGCGACATTCCCCATGGGCACATTCACCGCCAACGTTTTGGGGACAATGCTACTCGGCATGGCATATGACCTCGCTCATGTGCCCCTGGGTGGCATTGTAGGGTGCCAGGTGCTGCAGGGGATCGAAGATGGCTTCTGCGGATGTTTGACGACTATATCGACGTGGGTTGCCGAGATTGGGAGCTTGCGGAGGAGGAGCTCGTGGATATACGGTACGACAAATGTTATTGTGTCTCTCGTGCTCATGATTGCCATCATGGGGGGATTGCGGTGGAGTGACGGGTATAGTAAACTGCTGTGCAAGGTATAGAATGGTTCGAAGATATAGACTGCTAAAGAATAGTTATTGCACTTGAGGCTCACTCCTTCTTTGCCAGTCTCAGTTCTTCTTCCTTGCCTTGGTGAGTGCAAGCTATGTTGGAGCTTTCTGCCGACTGAATTGAGAATCATCTTAGTTCGTCAGGGATAACGCCTCAACAGCATGCATGAACTTTGAATGCGCACCTTCATTGCACAGCAACCAGTCTAATAATAAGCCATATAACAACATCGAGATGTGCGGTTCCTCAGCACAACAAGACCATTGACCCCCGGATCAACGCAAGACACCTGGGTTGGTATTGGAGGACGAATGGATGATGTGAAACGGACGGACACAATAAGACGACAACAGTGTACGTACCCAGGCCGTAGTTGCCTTTGTGAACCCCCCTGAGGCCCTCGAACTAACCTGCCTAGGGAGACAACGCAGTGAGGCAGGAGCCCCTGATCTATTCGGGTCGTCCTACCCGTTTGCTGGGCTATCACTCCTGCCTACCTACTGACTGTCGACTGCCTGTTCAACCACTTCCTCTCTTTAGCTTTCTTCGCTCTGCCAACTTTTCATTCTCAATCCGCATTTCTCTATCAACATCCAGCAGTAATACGACAACTACGATTACTATCATTTCGCCATGGAGTTAGATTCCCCCGAGACTTCATGTCCTCTCCTCACGCCTGTAACCTCCAACGAACCGCGCACGCCCCTCCCCGGAACAGACCCCCCCGCTGAGAATTGTGAACCGCCAATCCCAGCCATCTCCCCCGCCTCATCTTCCGTCACCCCACCTGCCC
>SSHR01001768.1:0-16346 GCA_006518225.1 Fusarium neocosmosporiellum
GTCCAGGGTTTGGGGGGAGGGGGGGCGTCTTATAGCTAATATCCATGGTCTATTGTTTCTGGGACAGGTCCTTCGATAGGCGGCGGCTGGAGTTTTATGGAGGGGAACGGGTTACGACTATTGCAACTGCAACGCCGGATATATCGTGTGCTCGTCTTTTACTGATTGATACTCTACTCTACTACTTTCAGCTCAGCTGGCACTCATTACAGTACGTGACATTACATCACATGAAACCCTATGGCCCGTTTAGGGAGGCCTCAAGAAAGAGTGTGGAACATGCGGGACCCTTTTTGTACTCGGGGCTGACCAAAAGCGGCCGAGGTATTGGACAGTGAACTTCCTGTTACGAAACACAGGCGGGCGGGTAACTCTTGTTGATTGCCCCGTTCCCCGTTCTGCGCGGCACAGACAATATGCAGATATAGGTAACTAGGTAACTACCATATCCATCCATACATCCTTGAGACCCTCACCAATTTCCTCTCTCGGCAACCGGCTCGGCTCGGGGAGCTCAGGCCTTTTATTTCTGAGACATCTTGTTCTGGTCCACTTACATGGTCACCACCCCCCTTGTCTCTCTCTCTCTCTCTCTCTCTCCTTACCTGACCGTGCTATTATTCCTTCCGATACTGAAGCCATAAATAATGTCTCTGCCTGCCGGTTGGTTGAATACCTACCCCACAAACCAGGGATAAACAGAGTCGACTACCCTAGACTGACACCGTGCACCTGCTGGGACCTTGATATCCGTCCACAGGACAGGCTCGGAAGGGGCCCCCGGTGAATCAGATTGGCCCTGTTCAATGGATCACAAGCATGGCGGCGAGGTTGATGTACGTACGTACCCCATACCTGTCAAATCATGATTCTTCCGTCTTGACTGAGGCTGGGACAAAAGGTCCCTCCCTCTCCGCGGGGAACCAGGCTTTCCATGAACTTTACCTGATTGCCAAGAGACAGAGAAATAAATAGCAACGAGTAAAATAAGACTCTCGGAAGTGAGTTGCCTCAATTAGAATGAGATCAGACCAAGCGGGAAATTGCGACTTGTTTGACTTCAGGTGGGTTTGTCTTCAAGAGCATGGGCATGGATCAAGCGCTGCCGATGCGTGCTTCACATGGGGATTCTCTGGCTGTTTCATTTCACATCCGACGGCTACTCGGCTATCTTTATCCGACATGACCATAGTGAATGATTGAGGGAATCTGGCCAAGTTTTCTTTTTTGTCATATTATTATTGAGACTGGCTATCCTTGGTAAAATCCTCATTAGCATCTCGTCTTACATCATAGTAGCAATCTTGGAGTAGAGAAAGATCCAAGGTTAGGAAGAGTCTCCTCTAATTTCCTCAATTGCTATGCCTGAGCTTAATAAAGTCCCTTCTTATTATGGGTGCGCCAAGATATAAGAACATGAGCGCTCAAAATATCCAAGTTGGAAGTATCACACGAATCAATGACTAGCAGCGTACTCTCCGTTTCCACATTGGAGTCCAAGTGCACGATATGTAGTGTCACATCAGTGTCTATCAAACGATGGGTATTGTGACTGCGAATCTATGGATATACTAGTCTTACAAGTGCAGAAGGAAAGGAGGGAAATAAGCCGGTCCTCAAACACCAAAGCTCGAGGAAGTGACAGAATATACAAGAAACCCAGAAGAATCATCACAGTAGAGCCATTCCCGCACCTATACCCATCATGCCTAGAGCAGCCCGAGCGACATGCGCCGTAGCCCGCGCCGGCGCCATTCCCTTGCTCCTCGACGTGAACATGGAGTCGGGTGTCATGGCCGCCGCGTCTACCTTTTCCTTTGTCGCCGTCGCCTTGGGCGTCATGTGGAGGTCGGTCATGCAGTCCGTTGTGCAGGGGATGGCCGTCTGGAACACGTTGTCGACGTGGCTGTCGCGAAAGACAGGAGTCTGCGCCCAGCGGTTGGGATCCGGCACTGCATCCGCGTCATCGGGGTTGTTGACGTTGGTGATGATGTGCAGGATGCCGTTGGAGATGAGAATGTCGGTTGAGATGATCTTGGCTGAGTTGACAAACATCTCGTTTCCGATCTGACGGATTTGTAACCTCCGGTCCTGGCTCATTGTCTTGAGAGATTTGGCATTTCTGAGATCCGAAGAGACCAGCACCTTGCCACGGACTATGTGGTAGCCCATGACCTCAGCCAACTGGCTCAAATCCATCTTGGCTAGAGTCCCTCCAATGGCTTCCATGGCTTGGTCCCTAGGAGCAAAGACGGTAATGTCCTTGACGCCGTCGAGAGCCGGCATGATCTTGGAGTCGTACAAGCCGCCGAGGAAGGACTGCACTTGGCTCGCCGTGAGGACCTGACCAATTCCAGAGGGAGGCACGGGCACACTGTCGACGATCTGGATGAGACCGCCCTGGAACTCAATATCGTTGTTGACGACCGTGGCCCGGCTTCCAAGCCTTGTGCTGAAGACTACCACGTCTGGTTGCTTTGTAATGAGGATATTCTGACCATTCGTGACATTGCTCCATGTAGGATCGCTAAGGAGTGTAGGCTTGATGTAGGCAGGGCCAGCTTTGAGGTCTCCTGTGTTAATGGTCCCCTGAAGGATGTGATATTGGAGCAGAGGCACAGTCGTATTTTTGTGTTCGGGATTCCAGATTTTTGAAAGTGCTGAATACGGGATTTGAGTAAAGGCATAATCCGAGGGTGCCACGATCTGTCGCAAGTTAGAATATGCAAGGAAAAAAGATGTTGTGGCCGAGATGTACCGTCACGCCCTTGTAGCTGGGTAATTGCATCAGGATCTCGGGATATTTCTAGGAGCCTTGTTAGCATGGAAATTTCGACTTGAGTGGGACATGACCAACCTGGATTAACTTGTAGTAGCTGGTAAGCTTTGGGTGATTTCGCAAGACAGTTCCCAAGTCCTTGGGAGCTTTGGTAGCTGCTTCCACGCAGGCTAACATGCCGGCAAAGCCAACAAGAATCTTGGACCACAACATGGCTCAGGGTGGCGACCGAGGCCGATAATGTAACGATCGTGTCGACTTGTATATAGATAGCAGACGCAGGAAAGACTGTTGCTCTTGTATGCCGTTCGAGGGCAGGGGAAGGGAGTGTAGTGAACTGGTGCACCGAGTTGTCTACCACGAGACTTGACCTTGTCAAGATGAAGAGAGTGTCAGACGCAATAACAATGCGTCTATCGCAGTAAGATCAAAGGAGAGAAAGGCGCAAAATGCAGCGTGATCAACGCGAAAGTGAGCGGGCGAGGAAACGGTCTACCGGCCGCGTTTAATAAGTATTCCCACAGACGAGGCCATGAGAACTCCCCTCGCCAGCAAAGCTCCACCATATCATACTTGGGCGATAACACTCGGACACCCCGTCTTCCAAGCTCTGGGCCACTCAGAGAGTTTGCTGGGCACATGGTGAGCTGTAAGCTGCCGCGATTGTCGATGAAAGCGAGCATCCAACTCCAACGCCCCACGGTGAACCCAAAAGCGCCGCCAAGCCTTCGGATCCATGAAGGGTTGTGACCGTGGCCGCTGGAAGCGTCGTAGCACCTGTCAGATCGGCGGAGCATCCGAGCCTCGAACCCTGAACCCTGTTAGTGGGCGCGTGTGTCAAGGATATTTGTGGCATAGATCCCCGGATTGGGACTCACAAACTGGGGCACGAGCCACACCTTTCGTCACCTCTTGGCTCTACTTGGGCCGCAGTTCGTTTGAAGAGTGCCGCCTGTCGATATGTGATCATCTTGAGGGAGGGATAGTTAAAGATTTCCCATTTCCAGTAGCAAAGCCTCTGGAGGGGAGCGAGCCCAAGAGTATTCAGTGACCCTCATGATCTGCACTTGCAGCTACAGTCATCTTTTCCCAGTTGTTAGTATCTTGATCTGTTCCATTAAAGATATGATTTGAAATCCGGACCAACTGTGAAGCTCTGCAGCTATTTTCTCCATGGTAGTGATGTCGACATTTGGCTTTGGGCATTCATGACTCTCCTTCCCCTGGTGCCTGAATGCTGAGAATCGGAATGGATCGTTTGACAGCCATCCCGGTAGGGGTATTCAACGCCAGATGAACCCATGGTATAACCTTGTATGTCTGCCACTCCAAGTTGACCAAGCCATCGGCAGGTGCGGCAACTGGACACCAAGACAACGTGCAGTTTTGAACCCTTGCTATGGCACATGGCTAATATCTGAGACAGCACTCAAGCCGCAAAATCTCCAAAGGTGGAAAGGTAAACTGCCCGATAAGCTCAAATAGTGGTTCGATTCGGTTGCCCTCTGATGTTCTGGGGAAGTTAGCCACTCTTGTGGCGCCAGTGCCTGGTCCAGACACTCGGTTCATGTGTTTGGTATGCAATCTCTATCCACACTGCCATCTGCGGACGATCCGTGTCCATGTTGAATGGACAGTCGTCATGTCTCACTAACAACGAATCAAATTCTCATAAATTTTCACGAGGAAGAAGAGAAGCGGCCATCCCCGTTTCTCTCCTTGGGCCACCCATGAGACTGACTTTGTGCTGAGCGTCCCGAGACATCTAGAAGCCAGTCTTGGCATTCTAGGTTTAATGCTCTGTTGTCGATCAAAGAGTTGAAGTACTCCTCTTCGGCCTCAGGGAATTCAAACTCGTAGTCTCTGGTAAGTGTTTGTAGGTAGGCACCGCAGTGTCACTGTCCTCGATCAAATCCGCAGATGGCCTTTAGGGGTAAACTGTAAGGAACATGGTGGACGAATGCAAGGTACGCGATTAAGCACCCAACACTTCCATGACAAGGTCTCGGCAAGGTCCAATTCATCAGTAGCAACCCGGAGATGCCGCTTTATCGTCACTTGAGATGATATGATGATTAGAGAGACATTGACAAGAAGCATTGGGTCTGAGCGCAACCGTGATCATGCCGTCACGTTCACTGTCCAGTAGATACCCATGCAGGCCATGGTAATTGCCAGTGACAGGCTTGTTTGTGTGTAGAGCTGGCGAACAAGATACCTTCAGAAGGTAAAGGATAACCGTCGAGAGTTTGTGAGATTGGTGGTGAATAGCTCCTGGTTGCTGAGATTGCCCCTTCTGTGACGGTAACGAGGATGCTATTCGCCATCTGGATCGACAATCAGCCCAGTAAGGACATAAGATGCTGGGTGAGCGAATAAACAAGCGCATATCGAGCGGCCAGGTTCCCACGGGCCAGGAGGCTGGCTGATCAAGTGGCGAGCCCTCGTCGTGGGTGATCAAGACACGGTTCCTGAGATCTCCAGGGCGTGTACCTAAAGTAAATCAAGGTTCAGGACCCTGAAGATAGCGGGATGGGGTGTGATAATGTCTCCTCAGCCACGCCGAGCTTGTTCCTGTCAATGCTATCGCCACCCTCGTGAGGCTTGGCAAGGGACGATGCTGATGCAAGCACGTCTCTCACTTCTCGAGAGCTTGACTCATTGCCAAGGCTCGAGAGGAAGCGATAGCCAACCCGGGTACTCGGTATGGTTTGAGACAGCAATGCCGGTATTGCCAAGGGAGACGAGGGCTGCTTCATTGGCGACCTCGGCGATGGGCCTCGACAAGATGGGTCGGAGTCATAGACAGGACCGGAACGGAAACCATGGGGGTCTGGCTGTCAACTAGCGCTCGGAAGAGCTTGCTCATGTAAACTCTGTTATCGACGGTTGCGAGCAGGGCCTGAGACATCGTCGAGATTGGTGATGATGGAGGAGAGTTGCTGGAATGGTGTGGCTTCAACCCGTGGAGTTTTTGGAATTGATGAGCAGGCAAGAGCGTACAGTGCTTTTAGTGGAGAGCACTGTATTTGGGTCCTGGGTCTTAGTTGGAATTAAGGGGAAATCCCGCTAAAAGAATGGCACTAACAAGCAGCCAGGCAGATGGGCGTGTGTTAATAGCACTGTGCCGCAAGCCATGCCACGATCGGACCTCTCCCTTTCCCTAGCAACCACGCTCTCATCCGCGTTTGGCCATCTTCGTCTTGTCATCTATGGATCTTTAAGCCTCCAGCAACTCTGGTCCATTCTCACGCACTGTCTGGATCGTAGCTCGGCTCAGTCCGGCGTTAGATCGAATCTGGTTTACTATGGCCTCGATCAAAACCATGAGTCAAACCTGGCTTTCCCGCTGCCGTTGAACCGCCTACCATTTCATCGTCTTTTATCTCTTCTTATGCCCTCTTGTTCCCAGTTTCCGCGAGTTTGATAAACAAGGATTGCTTGTTCTAGCCTCCACCTCGCTATCGATCTTTAGAGAGTATCTGAGGAACTGGTGCTAAGACGGAGTTGGACTTTCTATCCTTATTCTCCAGTTTCATTTACTTTGAGATACGTTTTCTGGCCGACACTTCTTCTACCATGAGTCAATATCGACAGAACAGCCAAGATAATGACGGGGTTGGCCCTGGTCCTACAGATATTTCACGAACCATGTCTGTCGACTCCAATACTCACTCAGCTCAACCAGAGCCACCAAACAGTAGCCTCCGTCACAGCATCGAGCCTGTACGTGGGCCAGGCTCGGCCGGAAACGCGGGTATGTTTAACATCCCCGAGTTCTCACGTCCTCCCTCGGACTACGAGTCTTCCAACGGGTCATCCGGGACGCAATTCGACGACCGGAGCCGGTACTTCCACTCACGAAGAGTGAAGCCTGGTGAAGTTGAGAAGCCATGGCTGGAAAAGACCAACCCCAAGGAGAAGTGGGTGACCATTCTCCCAATCCTGGCCATTTTTCTCGGTCTTGTCGGCTCTGGGTTTCTCGTTTGGGACGGCGTAAGGAGTGTTGTGAAAAATACTTACTGCCCTGTCCTGGATGAGGACTTTAGTGGAGGTTTGGATCCAAAGATTTGGACCAAGGAAGTCGAAGTTGGTGGATATGGGTAAGTTCTATCGTCTTTATCCTTGTTGTATACAAGCGTGCTGATCATTTGTAGTAACGGACAGTTCGAACAAACGACCAACACCGATGAGAATGTCTATGTCGACAACGGTAACCTCATCATCAAGGCCACGCTCCAGAATGCAAAGTTGATGGAAAAAAACAATGTCATCAACCTCTTCAAGGACGGTAGCTGTACCTCCAAGGTCTGGTCGAATTGTATTGCTTCAACCAACTTGACTGCGGGAAACAATAGTGTCGTCCCCCCAGTCAAGTCTGGTCGCATCAACACCAAAAAGGGAGCCACAATCAAGTACGGCCGAGTCGAAGTGACAGCCAAGCTTCCCGAAGGCGACTGGCTGTGGCCTGCCATCTGGATGTTGCCCGTCAAGAGCACCTACGGCCCCTGGCCTAGATCTGGTGAGATCGACATCATCGAGTCGCGTGGAAACAACTGGACGTACGCTCAAGGTGGAAACGACATTGTCGGTTCTGCCCTGCACTGGGGTCCCAACTCTGCCAACGATGGTTGGTGGAAGACCAATAACAAGCGAAAGGCCCTGCACACCACTTACAGTGCTGGCTTCAACATGTTTGGCCTGGAGTGGTCTCAAAAGTATTTGTTTACCTACGTCAACACCCGCCTGCTTCAGGTCACCTACACCAACTTCAAGAAGCCTATGTGGAAGCGGGGGGGGGGTTTCCCGACGTCGACCAGAACGGCACTCGACTCACTGACCCTTGGTCCGCCTCAGGCGAGCTCAACGCGCCGTTTGATCAGGAGTTCTACCTGATCCTCAACCTTGCTGTCGGCGCCACCAATGGCTGGTTCGTGGATGGCAAGTCGGGCAAGCCATGGTACGACAACTCGCCGACAGCGAAGAGGGACTTTTGGGAGGCTCGTGGCGAGTGGTATCCCACTTGGAAGCAGCCGCAAATGGAGGTCAGCCGTGTTGTTATTACGCAGCAGTGCAACGGCGATGATGAGTTGTAAGCGTTCCATAGAAGGGGGCTGATCCTGACGGGTGCTCCGGGGAGAACTTTGCAAACTTGCAAAAATTGGGGTGAGATATTCTTGGATTGTTCATTTCGGAGTTTATTTGCATCTTTCGTGTTTCTATTTAGTCTATACAACATTCAAACGCATTGCCATCCATATAATTATAAACATGAGTCGCCCTGAGTGGCCGATGTGAAGCAGATAAGAGGTGAAATATCCAAGTGTGTCTCGCTATGGAACACAACGTGCTTTCGCTATAAAGGCAGGGTAAAAAATCTTGTTTACTCTGAAGAGCCAGATATGCATCCGGGGTCATGCTGATAATTGTCAACTTACAACTAATCATCTGCCCCTAATATCATCACCACAAACTGGACCCTGCACATTACAAGAGCAAAATAAACATCTTTTTCAGCGGCCAAGTCTGGTCTTGTGTAAAGCCTCTCTATGTACGTCAAGGCAGCATGAATGGGTCGGGCACCCATCTTCAGTCTCGTCAACTACCCCATTTCAGGCCGGCCTTCAGTTTCCACTCATGTCCAAAGCTTGCCCAAGACTCACACTGAACCGCGTAATTGACTAAGGATAAGAGAATCCCAAGTGCCACCCACGTTTGCTCACCGTGACCACAGAAGCTGAGACATAGCTCCGGTCCACCCGTTCAGCCCGGGAGCGTCGAGACGCCGAGCTCCCGCCCGGGGCCGCTACCGCTTTACCGGCACAGACGAGGTCCTCTTACCAATATTTGTCATTGATTCACGATGTCCCTCTAACCGAGCTTGTGGGCCACAGCTGTAGCGCCATAGCTCCAGCCGGGGACGTGGAGAGCGGAGGCTAGCGGAGGCGCCGAGCTTCAAGGTGGGTTGAATGATGCCATGCCGATGGCATGAGCGGCTCGCTAAGGCGAACCCTCTTCATTGTCGAGTATGGGAAGTTTAAAAATTGCCAAATTCAGTAAGAATGGCCAAGATCGATCGTGGTGAGAGGCCGTTTTAGTATCTTGATCGTGTATCCTGGTGTGAGACTAACTCAAGGCACCAGGAGAGAGTTGCGAGAAGGGAACCACAAAGGTTACTTGAAACCGTTCAACGCCATATGGGCAACGTAGAAAGATCTGGGTTAAGGAACAACGGACAGGGCTGTCTATGTGACACACGACAGCGAGTAATAACCAAGAGCTGACCCAGGTGCTTGGAGCGGTACAGTACCGAGGAGTGAGGATGGCATGACCATGGTAGTCCTTGACCTTCGTATCCACTGCCAAGCAGTATTGGTGCTCGTGAGCTGAAAAAATCGAGACTTGATCAATCATATCGGGAATCGCAAGGCTAACCGATCGGTAACTCCTGTCATGAAAGAGTTTTTTTCTTTCTTGGGTGGAGTGCCTATTTCATCCAGAACCAGAGATGCATTAGGTCCAGGTCTTGGGCCCTGGAGACCGTCCCTGTGATACCGGACCCTGAAAAGCAAACATGGAGTTGCGTCCACAGCGGTTGCCGCCCAATTCTAGGTTGGCTGTAGGGCATGGGCTGGCATGGACTTTTGTGCAGATCTCAAGGTCTCGGACACTCAAGGTCCTGAGATCTCAGACATGCTAGATCTCCGTGGCTTAAAACCCATGCAAAAAACGTGAGCTCACCAGCCTAGTTTGACCGGATTCTGGGAATCATGGGGGTGTGGCTCCCTCGCATTGTCCGAAGTGCATCGGGACCGAAGGCCAAGCGGAAGCTTTTCCTGATCAGTGAACGTCGCCTCTTTCGAGATTCCCGATAGGAACAGGCACGGTGTTTCGACTTTAAAA
Organism: Fusarium neocosmosporiellum; assembly: GCA_006518225.1. Taxonomy (NCBI): domain Eukaryota; kingdom Fungi; phylum Ascomycota; class Sordariomycetes; order Hypocreales; family Nectriaceae; genus Fusarium; species Fusarium neocosmosporiellum. The sequence continues at coordinate 9,683 of SSHR01001768.1, forward strand.
CTCGTGAGCATTGGTCACCAAGAGGGCCGGCTCTCCACTTGGAAAACATACCCAGAGGCTTTTTTGGTGTCTGTTATGCTTCCGGCGTGTCTCGAGTGATGCTAGTGGGCGTGGGGAAGTTGGTCCACTAACAATGTGGCTGCTGGCTTCCGCTGGCAATGCATTCCAAGGACGCGCCCCAGGAGTTCTGATTGGCATGGCGCAAGTCAATAGATTTATGGTTCGCGATGGTGGAAGACCGCTCTGAGAACAAAGGCACTGAAGCTCGCGATGGCCGGGAAAGGGAAGGATGCGGGTTTCTGGCGGAACACTCGGGAGCTGGATTATCTGTGCTCTTGTTGCCTTGGCTTTCGTCGGGCGGCGTAAAGTTTGAGGCCATCGAGGTTATAGAGAGCGGGCAAGCTGAAGAAGAGCTCGCCTGGTTGCTGAGGAAGGAATGTGCCATGCCAATGAAATCGACCTGAGGGGGCCAAGCCCATGAGCTCATTCACGCCATAGTAACGAGAGGGGTCTTTCAAGGCTGTACCTCGCATGTTGATAGATGATGTTGAAAATGAAGCCTTAATAGAGATCTACCTTAGTCAGGAGCAAACAGGGCAAGTCGTTGCATAAGCTACAGTGAGGATGGGAAAGAGCGGGCGCTTTCGTACCTGTGCTGGCTCTGAGTTTCTTACGCAGGTACGATGCAGGTGCAGAGTCATTCCTGTCCTGTTCCTGCTTCGTTCCTGCATCTCTCACTATCCAGTGTTAACTGCGTTTGGTAGCGTGCTTCACCTTGTTCCTGCCGGAAGCTGTCAAGGACGCACTAGGGGAGGTGCGGGTCGAAGCCGCCTGCCCCATTTGCATCCAAACTTTGAGATGAGTGGCTCTGATTGGCTTAACTCCGATGGTTCTAGTCCTAATTCGGGACCTGCCTTACGACGACCTCTACCAGTTGCGACGACCATTCATCCCCGCCAACCTCCGATGAACCGGATTCTCGGAGGCTTCACTGAGACAATCTCACGATACCAGGTCCGTTGTCCCAACGACAGTCTTTTCAGAGGGAATCTCGTGCATTCGACGAGGCTGAAAACCGTTGTTCCATGTGCCCCTTGAGCTGCTCTCCCGCAGTTGGTCGCCGGACCCGGCCTTTGGACCCTGAACTCCCTCTCTCGAACGTCCAACTTGGCTCGCCATCTCCGCCGGCTCAAGGCCCATGAGAGACTCGACAAATCTTTAGAGTTTACGAGACCCGATCCAGCAAAGGCAGTCTGGCGCCACCATGCTCTTGCGATCGAGTTTCTCTTGAGCGGTCCACTGCGGATCCTCTCTCCAAGTAGACATGCCTTTGCCTCCCCCGACTCGGACCATCTAGACTTGAGGCGTCTAACGCCTGAGGAGAGCGCCTTTCCGTCAGAGACTTCAAGCCTGAAGCCTCGGCCGCCCCCCTTGGCGTGTCTCGCCCACAGTCATCCGGATACTGCCCTTCGCCATCGCCGCTGAACCTCAGTAGGCTAATAAGGCCCGTTTCTGATCATCCGAGCATGTCTCTTTGGGCCATGCCTCTGCACCATATTGATACCGGCTCATCTATCGTCACCCCTCCTCGCAGTGCCCAAGCTCCTCTCATCCAGACTCATGGTCCTCCAGATCGAGCTGGCCTTGGGGCTTGACTCAGGTCTGGGCCCTCACCATCCAAGTGGAGGCCCTTGGTGTTGGCTATCCGAAATGCACTTCTGATGGCTTCCGTCGCCATGCCCGTCCTCCTCGTCTTGCTATCTATCCGCAGTGGCGTCATTGGCCGTGAACTTATATCTCCTTCAGGGCCCTTAAACCTTGATCTGCCTGCCCCCTTGAACTCTGTTGAGTCAAAGATCAACGGCAAATTTGGTATGAATAGGCTGGATTGGAACAACCCTTCGCCTCTTGTGAGTTGCCTTCTCTCTACCCTCCAACTTCTCCATTCATTCATTCACTCGACCAAGTCTGTGTCATTCACTCACTCAACTTGTCCTTCTCTCACTCATTTCATGGTCATGTCAATCTAAGACCTTTCCAGTCTTTTGAATCTGCATAATTCACTCTGGGTTGCTTCTACGATATTGCATTATCGCACCATACAACAAACGCTATTCAGCCTTGAACATCGCACACCTTTAAGACGCCCCGACAGAGGGTTTTGGACTAGGTTCAGTCTACTTTGGTAACAGTCCTTCACCCTACCGGCAAACTTCAGGTTCGAATTCGAAGATGGGCCTCGGTAGCTACTTCAAGGCCGAGCCTGCGCCTCCATTGCCGGCCGATCCCCCTCCTAGGAGACCCAGTCATCGTCCCTCAATTGCCCTACACGCTCCCAACGATGAGAAGGCCCCCCCGGCTGCCGTCATGGAGCTTCAGCCTCCCGGACCCAAGTTTACAGCAGGCCCCCCTTCAATAGCAGTCTCCAGCAAGTTGAGTGCCAGTGGCTTTCTTGATGATATCAAGCATGAGGTCATGGTGAATTACTTGTACCAACAGCAATGTTCTATGCTTTGGGTTGGAGATGGCTCCGGTGAAATCGAAGGCGTGCTATTGCGCAAATCTCGCGGCCAGTACATGGCCTGCCCTCCACAACTGGGACAGTCGCCTTTTGCCGTCGCCTGCACCGCGCTCAACGTCCAGGTAAGATGAAATTCTAGGACTGGGTTTGATCAGATATGCTAACGCATTCCAGTGTGCCATGACAGTCAACTCTCGAGTTATCAAGACGTTCCTGCAATGGTCCCCTGATGCAGTTGATGTGCCCCTAATGAACTGTCTCCGTGTTCAGATTCTGCCTACGGTTAACGACCTTCCTCGAGCACGCAAGCATCAGTTCGCGGCCTTCATTGCTTCGGATGGTTTGCTTGTCGTGTGGGACGACGACGCTCTGAACTTGATGGCTCGCGCAAAGATTATCGAGTCGGAGCTTATGGAGTTGGTGTGGAACTCGGGTCAAGCAATGGATGAAGAGGAGGGTGAAGGTGGTGAAGACGCCGAGTACGAGATTGACGAGGAGAGTGGCGAGATCAAGCCTGAGGCGCGGCCAGTTCACCTGCAGAACTCGGTACTTGTCTCGCTAACCCTCCTCCTCGTCGTGGCATCTCTGGGAGCGGCTTGGAGACAGATTGCTATCGAGATTGCCATCGACGGCAGCTACGTGCGTCTTGGACTCGTCGCTCTCTTTCCCATCCAGGTCTTCTTCTCCCTCTTCTTTGCTCAGGTCATCGTTGGTTGTTTGGCGCAGATCTTTGGCCCCATTCGCCAACTGACCATCAACTCCAAGTTCTACTCCGCGCGCCCTCCCCGAAGACTCCAATCTGCCGTCCTGCCTCACATCACCATCCAATGCCCTGTCTACAAGGAGGGTCTGAATGCAGTCATTCTTCCCACGGTCAAGTCCATCAAGCAGGCCATGTCAACCTACGAGCTTCAGGGTGGTTCCGCCAACATGTTTATCAACGATGATGGTCTTCAGCTCATCAGCGAAGAGGAGCGCGATGCCCGCATCGAGTTCTATGCCGACAACAGCATTGGCTGGGTCGCACGCCCCAAGCACGGTGAAGATGGCTTTGTGCGCAAGGGCAAGTTCAAGAAGGCTTCAAACATGAACTTTGGCCTGATGATCTCATGCAATGTTGAAGAGCGCCTGCAACTTATCAAGCGTCCTGCCGATTGGAGCCAGAGCGATGAGGCCCTCGCCTACGAGCAGGCTCTCAAGGAGGTCCTTGAGGAGAACGGTCGCGCTTGGGCTGATGGCAACATTCGCGTGGGTGACTATATTCTCCTGATCGACTCCGACACGCGTGTTCCCACGGATTGCATCCTCGACTCTGTCTCTGAGATGGAGCAGTCCCCTGATGTTGGCATCATGCAGTTCTCTTCGGGTGTCATGCAGGTTGTCCACACCTACTTCGAGAACGGCATTACCTTCTTCACTGATCTCATCTACACTGCTATTCGTTACACGGTTTCCAACGGCGATGTTGCTCCCTTTGTCGGCCACAACGCTATCCTTCGCTGGTCTGCCATTCAGCAGGTTGCCTATCAGGATGAGGATGGTTACGACAAGTTCTGGTCTGAAAGCCATGTCTCGGAAGACTTCGACATGTCCCTTCGTCTCCAGTGCAATGGCTACATCATTCGTCTCGCTGCCTGGGCTGGCGATGGCTTCAAGGAGGGCGTGTCCCTGACCGTGTACGATGAGCTGGCTCGATGGGAAAAGTACGCCTTTGGTTGCAACGAGCTTCTCTTTAACCCCATCCGTACCTGGTTGTGGCGAGGTCCTTTCACCCCCCTCTTCCGCCGCTTCATCTGCTCCAACATTCGCTTCACCTCCAAGATCACCATCGTGTCGTACATTGGCACTTACTATGCCATCGGTGCTGCTTGGATCATGACGACGGCCAACTACTTCTTGATGGGCTGGTACAACGGTTACCTCGACAAGTACTACCTCGACTCGTGGCAGGTGTGGTTCTCCATCATCATCGTCTTCAACGGTCTTGGTAACCTGTCTCTGGCCATCATGCGGTATCGATCTGGTGAGCGTACTCTGGGATACGCTATCTGGGAGAACTTCAAGTGGACTCTCATGCTGGCCCTGTTCCTTGGTGGCCTGTCTCTGCACGTCAGCCAGGCTCTCCTGGCGCACATGTTCGAGATCGACATGAGTTGGGGTTCCACTTCCAAGGAAGCCGAGTTTTCCAACTTCTTTATTGAGGTGCCCAAGGTGTTGAAGAAGGTAAGTCTACGCCCTCAAGACAGCATCACCAACGATCAAGCTAACTCATAAATCCAGTTCCGTGTTTCCATGCTGTTGTCTCTCTTGTCCATCATTGGCGTCATTATTCTTGCTACTGCAGACTTTATCCCCCATGACTGGCGCATCACCGACTTTGTCGCCATCTTGCCCATGGTCACCGTGGCCGGCAGTCATCTGCTGCTGCCCCTTGCCCTCAACCCTGCACTGATGACCTTCTCGTGGTGATGCACCTTCATGTAGCGAAAAGAATCTTGTTTATTTTTCATTTGGCTGTCAATTTGGGCAGACCTATATTCCACACATATATTCATTGGTTGCTTTTGGCGTTGGCATCATGGGCTGCGCGCAAGATAGGGGCTTTAAGCATATATAGATGGGTTCTGGTGTTGGCCAGGCAATCAGGTCTTGGGAGTCGAGACGAGAAGGGTTCATGTTTGTCAGTTGTTGCATGGCATGGGAGAGGCACGGAAGGTTCATACCCAGAGTCGCATTCTTTTGCATCGTTACCAAGCCCCAAGGTTAGAGTATAATAGTCGCTAAATCAAAAAGAGACGTTCGAGGGTAAATGAGAGGAATGCTGACCATTTGTGGCGCTGATCTAAGGTGGCAAATGCTGATCATGAAGCGCTCAGGGGGCCAGATTTTCATAACACCAACTTAACTTCCTCTGACACACCTTCACGGCTTGATGAGCAGTTCATCCCTGGGTAGAGCCAGGAAGTAGTTGAGCTACGAGGAAGCAAGAACACGGACACCAGAGTTCATGGTCAAAGTATAGATGATATGATTCAAAGCCGTCTATCCCAAGCCAACGCCTCTATAACCCATTCAGCCCAAGCTAGGTCTGGTCTATCTATCTACCACATGGCGCGTGTACGATATCATTGCAATCTTTTTTGGTTGTCATGCCATGCTCTCTTGAACAAGAGAGCTCAAGTGTCCCGCACATGATAACAAAATCCACAAGGGTGGATTTCTGGAAAACAAGGCGCAAATCGAGCAAGGAAGGGAAGGAAAAAGCAAACAAACAAAGGCCGCCTCCTATCCACTCTAGTTGTCCTCATCGTCCGTGTCGGGAGGGTGGGGAGTGCCCTTGGGGCTGTTGAGCCAGTCAATGTGACGGAGACGACGACGGACCTCACGCTCCTTGAGCTCCTTCTTGGTCATCTTCTTCTTCTTCTTGGCCTTGAACTTCATGTCTGAGTTGTCCTCGATGCCACTGTTGACGGCGCTGCTGACGACAGAGCTGGCGGCGGTGCTGGCGACGGCGCTGCCAGGTCGGCTGTCCTCAAAGCGATCGAGGCTTACGGCGGCATTACCACGCTGAGCCACGCGGCCGTCACGGACGTGCCACTGCTCCGAGCAAAGGGCGCCGACGAACTCTTCGTTGTGAGAGATGAGGATAACACCACCCTTGAAGTCGCGGATGGCGACGGCGAGACCACCCAGGGAGTCGCGGTCCAAGAAGTTGGTAGGCTCGTCGAGCACCAGGAGATGGGGGTTGTTCCACATGGCACCGGCGATGACGACCTTGACCTTCTGACCACCGGACAGCGAGCCGATCTCGTTGTGGTTGGCAATCTCAGGGTCGAGACCGAGATCCTCAAAGTGCTTGGAGATGATCTTGGGCTGGAGCTCACGGTAACCCAGACCCTCACGGGACGCCTCGTGATCGTCGAACTCCTGGACGAGCTTGTCAAAGCCCAGCTCAGTCAGGGTTTCGCGAGAGATCATGGCGTTGTGCTTGGGCAGGAGACCACGCCATTTACTACAGCATGTTAGCGATGTACATATTAGCAGCCAGGAGAGGCAACTTACACTTCGTATTGGAAGGTCTTCTTGTACTTCTGGCGACCAACCAGAGACTCGATCTGTCGGGCCGGGTTGCCGTCCTTGAGG
>SSHR01001769.1:0-15296 GCA_006518225.1 Fusarium neocosmosporiellum
CTCAAGTCCCACCCCCCTCTCTCCATCCCAACCTTCACGGACCAAAGTCTCCTTGGGCCACTACTTGCTACTTGTTTCTTGATTTGGGCTTGGGCTCTCAACGTTTACCGAAGCCCGGCTTGTTTTCTCAGACGACGTCACGACTTTGTTTCTGTTGAATTGCCTTTCCTCTCCTGCCTCTACCTGCCTGTCTATTGCTCACTTATTGACCACCCTCCCCTGCCTGTTACTCATCCGTCCTACATTATCAACGTCCTCGTTTGACATCATCGTTCTGATTCTCCACTTGCGGAGGCATTGGTCAGGTACCAACGGTTTGGAGGCTCAAAATTCCATCCGGCAAAAACACCAGCAAGCATTACGTCAGTGCTCACACCGGGTGCATCCTCTCTGCTCCCCGGCCTGGCAAAATCACAAGCCCTGTTCTGTCGTACAGGTTCTCCCCTGTTCCATGACCCAGACCTATAAGATAGCTATCTGCTCTGCTCACTCACCATTGATTGACTGTTGATCCTCGTCTCGTTCAAAAAGGAGCAACTGAGCAACGGCCTCGGAGCTGTCCAAGCTTGGGCGCAGCACTCTCGAACCACCTGACGCCGGCCCTGAATCTCACGACACGGCACAACGGAGCTCAAGCGCAACGCGGCGACGTCGGAGATTTGCTTTGTTGTATTCAAGGACCACAATCTCGTGTGTTTCCTCTTGACTTGACTCCTTTGGCACCAGACGTCTGACGACAATTCAGCCATACAATCCTCTACTCATTCCCGTCACCACCACCACACTCTTGCCACGGCATCTTGGTCCGTTTACAGCCAATCGCATCTGCGACAAAGAGGCGTTTGCCTGCAACATAGCGACAGTCAGACCTCAACAAAAAGCAACACGACTGCCACTCGGACTCCAATTCCTCCTCCACATGAACTCGTCATACGGGAGCTTTCAACAATCTCAATAGATATCGGATTCTTCCGCCGACTATACTCTGGTTTCTGGCTCAGCCCGAAATACTCACATATCCACTTTTCGCATCCTCAATCTACCTTTAGACGCGCTTCTCACACGTCTTCAAAATGACCGTCTTCGTGTGTTCTCTGTACGTCTTCCTCGCTTGTCTTATCGACTCCCCGCTTGACCCCTCCCTCTACACTGGGCTGCACTAACGCGACAATAGCTTTCTCCCCAAAACCATCCATTTCACTCTCCCCGGTACTCCTCCTCCCGGCGCCGACCCGTCAAGACGCTCCAAGCCCGCGAAATCCTCCAATGCTGTTGCTTCGTCGAGTTCGCGCCCGCAACCCCTCGCGCGCCAGCCTAGTCTCTTCCAGACCCAGGACGACCTGACCCCTCCTCATACTCCGACTGAAGACCCCGAGTCGCCGAATCTGTTCGCCAACGAAGATGGCTTCCGGATACAATTTCCCCATGCCGTGAACTCGCCCGAAGGGCAGGATTCGCGGACTTGGGGCAGCCGATCCAACCAGCCCAAGTCTCGTGCCAATTCTCCTCCCCCCGCAGCCCTCGCCGAACACAGCCGTACGATACAGAAGGCCCGAGAGCTCGGCCGCCAGGGCGTGTTACAGCCCAGGTCTCTTGTCCGGAGCGACAGCCACGATCGAGTCTTTGCGACGGCAAACTGGATGGTGGTGAATGCGGATCAGGGCAACGGAGGACTGCGGAACGCCGCCGAGGCCGCCTATCGCGATGGCAAGCTTGACGACTATACCTGGGTGGGCACCCTGGGCATGCCGACCGATGCTCTCGAGGGCACCCAGCAAAGGCAGGACATTGAGGATACGCTCGCCAACGAGCACAACATGTTGACTGTCTTCTGCTCCGACAAGGATTTTGACGGCCACTATGCTCACTTTTGCAAGCACATCCTATGGCCTGTCTTCCACTACCAGATCCCCGACAACCCCAAGAGCAAGGCCTACGAGGATCACTCGTGGAAGTACTATGTCAATGTCAACCAGGCGTTTGCCGACCGCATCGTCAAGAACTGGAAGCGCGGCGACGTCATCTGGATCCACGACTACCACCTGTTGCTTGTCCCCGGTATGATCCGCCAGAAGCTCCCTGATGCCAAGATCGGCTTCTTCCTGCACGTCGCGTTCCCCTCGTCAGAGGTGTTCCGGTGTCTGGCTGTTCGAAAGGAGCTTCTGGAGGGTATTCTCGGGGCTAACCTCGTCGGTTTCCAGATCCACGAGTACGGACGTCATTTCCTCCAGACTTGCAGCAGGCTTTTGAGCGCCGAGGCGACACCAGATGGCCTGCAGCTGGAAGATCGGTTTGTTGATGTTATTCACCTGGCGATTGGCATCGACCCTATCAGTCTTCGCCAGCACCTAGAGGACCAAGAAGTGGCCAAGTGGCTACAGATCATGCAGGAACGTTACAAGGGCAAGAAGCTCATCGTGGCTCGTGACAAGCTTGACCACGTCCGTGGTGTCCGCCAGAAGCTGCTGTCTTATGAGCTGTTTCTTAACAAGAACCCCCAGTGGCGCGAAAACACCGTCCTCATCCAGGTCGCCCTGTCATCTAGCGAGAAGAGCGATCTTGAGGCCACCGTCTCCGACATCGTCACCCGAGTCAACTCTTCATGGGCCAATCTTGCATATCAACCGGTGGTTTACCTCAAGCAAGATATTGACTATGCTCAGTATCTTGCCCTGTTGACCATTGCGGATGCGCTCATGATCACCAGCCAGCGTGAGGGCATGAACCTGACATCCCACGAATACCTCTTTTGCCAGGACGGAAAGCTTTTCCCTGAAAAGAAGCACGGCTCCCTGATTCTGTCCGAGTTCACTGGTACTTCATCCCTCTTCAACAAAAACGAGCTGGCCGTGAACCCCTGGGATTACCGACAATGCGCCGACGCCATCAAGCAAGCTTTGGAGATGGAGGAGCCTGAGAAGGAGCGACGATGGAACAATCTCTACGACCGCGTGGTGAACCACACTGGCTCTCACTGGTTCAGCGAGTTTCTCACGCGTCTGGATGTGGTATATGAGGAGCAGCATAAGCGAGACCAGACGTCTGTCCCTCGCCTCTCTATTCAGTCCTTGTCTACAAAGTATCTCAAGGCACAGCGTCGACTTTTCATCATCGACTACGAGGGCACCCTGGTGAGCTGGGGTCCTGTGAACCAGATCATCCCCGTCAGCCCTCAGCGAACCCTGGACGTGCTAAACGACCTGCTTCTCGACGAGCGTAATACCATCTACGTCATGTCGGGCCGCCGACCCGAGGAGCTGGATAGAGTCTTCCGCCGAGTCCCCAACCTGGGCTTGATTGCCGAGAATGGATGCTTCCTCAAGAGCCACGGAAAGGACAAATGGACTGAGATGGCCGATCTCGAACACATCAAGGACTGGAAGGAGTCGGTGCGACCCATCATGACATACTACCTCGAGAGAACCCCCGGGGCCGAGATCGAGGAGCGTCGCTGCAGTCTCATCTTCCACTACAAGAGTGCTGAGGACTACGAGACGGCCTGTCGCCAGGCATCAGACTGCGCCAGCCACGTCAACGACGCCTGTGAGTCCCAGCGTGTTCACGCTATTGCTCTTGACGGTTCTATTGCTGTCGAGCCCATCGACTGGACCAAGAGAACCGCCGCCAGGAAGGTGTTTGAAACCCTCAAGGAGGAGATGAGCTCTAATGAGGCTCACAAGACGGCTGTTGACTTCTTGATGGTTGTTGGCGACGGCCGAGAGGACGAAAAGGTGTTCAAGTGGGCAAACAGGCTGCAGGAGGATAGTTCTGTGCAGAATGTCATCACAGTCAGCCTCGGTAACCGCAACACCGAGGCAACAGCCACTCTTACGCAGGGCGTCAGTGGTACGTAACCCAGCTGACCCGGATGTAACCAGGATGACTTGCTGACTCTACTCTAGGTGTTCTTACTTGTCTCCAGAGGCTGGCGGCTCTCGCCTGACTAGAGGCCTATTCTGGAATTCTTGCATGGTATTTGCTTGCATGTCTTTGTGCCGTTGGCGTTGGGTCAGCGGGCGCAGGGATATTTCTACCAGGAGCTGGACAAACAATGGCTCCACAACACCAAGAGATGTGATTCTCTGATAGCTTTTCCCATTGTTTCTCTTATGTCTTTTCCTAGTGTTTACTTTTCTTATGTCAAGAAAAAAGAAGGCGTGGTAATGATTCCACGGGGAGACGATGGTTACAACATGGACTTTTCCTTACTACTTTGCACACTCTCGCGAGTACTAAATGTTTCACCATGACACTCAACTCTGAAAAGTGCCGTGTTTTCCTGTAGCTTAGTATCATTCGTTATATGTGTTATTCACGAGGTTTGGGAAGACGGAACGGACAGACGATGGCGGGTTTCCAAAGAGGTTCGTTTAGAATGGAAGATGGGGTTTCTGGACTGTAGAATTCATGGCGATGAGAGACATGGACATGTCAATAAAATATGATGGAAAGGACTTTGCATTTCTAGCTGTCAATGTGAGGTTGGTGTTTCACTATGACTCGTTCGATTCTTCTTACCCGCGCCGTTTCCGTCCCGGCTCCGCTCCGCTCCGCCTCCAGATCAAGGTAGGTTCCCTAATGCAACGGCCAAGGACGTTTCCGTCTTTAGAAGCGCGTTAATGCCCGAGTCAGCATTTGATCCATGCAGCGCCGTTTTTGTCACGATTATGAAGCTTTTAGCTGTCCACTCATTATGACATCACGGTGAAAAGCTACAGGGGCCTCGGTGAGCGCCAGGTGAGCTGATTGGCCAATGAGAAGTCTCTGAAACTGCCGCCGTCAGCAAGCTGAGAGGGAAAGTGCGCCCTGGCATACGAGAAACCAGACATGGGGGAGGAAGGAAGCAACCCCGCGGCCCGCAAAAAAAGGACACAGAGCGACATCGGCGCGGGGAGGGGATCCAGATTGTTCGGAAGGGCGGCAGAGTCAGTCAGCGAAGCTTTTGGAACTCTCTTTGTCCTCTATTTATCCTCCCTGTTCTGCGTCGTCGATATCCCTTTGCTGTGAGTCCGTACACTGCTCTCGGGGGTATTTTGATATTGACCTTGGTGGCTGCAGCTCAATTGACTGTGACAAGATTTACCGTTGGGGTACTCATCGTTCGACAAAGACTTGACTCAAGATGGCTGCTTTCCCTCCTCCGCCTGTCAACACGATTGACTGGTCCAACGTGGGCTTCAAGGTCCGCGAAGGTACGACATTGGACCTTTCTGACCGTCGAGTCTTCTGTGGCTGATCGCACATCCAGTCAATGGTCACATCGAGTCCACCTACTCGAGAGAGACAGGCAAATGGACGCCCCTCCGCTTCGTTGCTGACCCCTTCATGCGCATCCATGGCATGGCTCCAGCGCTCAACTACGGCCAGCAGGCCTACGAGGGTCTCAAGGCCTTCCGAACTCCCGGCGATGAGGGCATCACCGTCTTCCGCCCTGACCGCAACGCCACCCGTCTCCAGCACTCGGCCGACGTCGTATCCATGCCCCATGTCCCCGTCGACATGTTCCTCGAGGCCGTCCGCGCCGCCGTCGCCCTGAACGCCGAGTTTGTGCCTCCCCACGACACGGGCGCTGCCCTCTACATCCGGCCCCAGCTTTACGGATCTAGCGCCCAGCTTGGCCTGTCGGCTCCCGAGGAGTACACCTTTGCCGTCTTTGTCATCCCCACCGGAGTCTACCACGGTGCCCACCCCGTCAAGGCCCTGATCCTCGAGGAGTTCGACCGCGCCGCCCCCAACGGTACCGGAAACGCCAAGGTCGGCGGCAACTATGCGCCCGTGCTGCGCTGGAGCGACAAGGCCCGCGAGGAGGGCTTCGGCATCACGCTGCACCTGGACAGTGTCAGGCACGAGGAGATTGACGAGTTCAGCACAAGCGGCTTCATCGGTGCCCAGGTGAACGGCGACGACGTCACCCTGGTCGTCCCCGACTCCCACTGTGTCATCGACAGTGTCACGAGCGACAGCATCCAGGAGCTCGGCCGCAGCTACGGCTGGAAGGTTGAGAAGCGACCCATCAAGTACGACGAGCTCAGCTCGTTCAGCGAGGTCTTTGCCGCTGGCACCGCCGCCGCCCTCGTTCCCATCCGGTCCATCACTCGACGCAGGGACGGCAAGACCGAGACTCTGACCTATATCCCCGATGGCCAGGAGGAGCCCGGCCCTCTGTTTGGCAAGCTGCTGAAGCACCTCAAGGACATCCAGCTGGCCAAGGCCGAAGACAAGTTCAACTGGCGCTTCCCCGTCAGCGCGGCCGACAAGGAGGTTGCCGGTGCTGCCAACGGAGGACGCAACGGGGATGCCACGACGGTGGACCAGATGGACTAGATATCCACGGGAACGGAAAATGAGTCAAGGCGAACGGCTTTTGTTTATAGTGAGCATGCTGAAATTTCAAGCAACATGTCATTTTTTGAAAGATACTCGAGTCACCGTTCCAAGCTGGTGTTTGCCAACCCTCGCGATACTGACCCATCTCGTCTCGTTACCCCCCTCCCCCATCACCAAACCCGAGACCATGTTTGCCCTCCCTGCCCTCGCTCGGCTCGGTCACTTACATTGGGGGGAGGGGGAACCCGCGTCCCCCCGTGCTGGTACCTCACAGTGGCAGACGAGCGGCTCGCCGCATGGTGCACGCTAGGACAACCAACGCAAACACACTGGGCGGGCTGCCGCTTTGGGGTCCCAAGACCCGAGGGGCGGGAGTGTAACGAACGGCACTTTGGGAAAAAAGGGAACATTTATATACCACTGGGTCAGACGGGGGTGTGTGCGAGGGAGGATATTGTTACGAGGACGCGACGACTGTGAGTCTGTTTGTGATTCAGTGTCTTTTTTTTTCTTCCTCGACACAGAGCTCTCGACCTAGATAAAGGGGGATCAAGCGACCTTGTCTCGATAACCATTCAACTCTCGTCTACCCAAGCCTTGTCCATACACGAAACCCAGATCAACAAATCCTCGAAAAGCCAGCGACATGTGCACCTACTCGTTCCAGCGCATGGTCTGCTGCTGCGCCAAGGGCCCCGAGTGCCCGCAAATGTCGCGCGGGCGAGTCATGATAGGCGGCGAGGCCTTCCACTACATCGACCTGTTCTACGCCGTCGACGACCTGGGCTCGGCGTGCGACTACCAGCGGAGGCTGTTTGGGCGCAACGCGAGCCCGACGATGCACTGCCCGCGGTACGCGTTCGACGCCAAGCGCATCATCAAGGGGAGCTACCGCAAGACGGACCTGGCGTGCGTCAAGTGCGCAGAGACGTGTGCGCCGCCGAGCTCGAGGTGGCAGGCTCCGGGGAGGAATGAGGTCAAGGATGAGGTCAAGGGGTAGGATGCCGGGGAGAGAGTGCCAGGGCGGCCCCACACGGATCGGGGTGGATCAGAGATGTTCGGAGCTTGGTGTTAACATGACTACGTACTATCGTTCAAAGTAGGAGAGAAATCATTGAAGAAGAAGTTTGGTAATTTAATTTGTTGTCTGTTTATCTTCTTACTTACCGTTGACGCCGTTGTTGGTCAAGCCCTTGTGCATACCCTTCTTTGGACCTCCGTTGTTATCACAAATGCTCCGCCCCTTGTTGGAGATGATGCCGTTGGCGAGTCTATTCTTGTCGTCCTTGGCCATACCGTTGTGCGTTCCGTTGAAGCGCATATTCGCAATGCCATCGTAGCCCTTGATGCCCGTCGACTTCTCCAGCCGTTCCGCAATATCAGGGTCGACCTCGCGGAAGATGGCGATCTGCCTCTTGAGGGGCTCCTGCTGCTTGCAGAGGGCCATCTTGCCCGTCACGTTGCTGATGAAGCGCTCCCTGGCGGGCTCGTCGAAGACACGCTGCCATAGGGCGCGGGGCGCGTTGAAGTCTTCAGGACGGATCTCGCTCAGGAAGGTGATGGCTTCGCCGGTGAAGTGGCCGTGCGTCTTATCCATGTCCACAGTTCGTTGGCGGAACTGGATGGGGTCGATCGAGGAGAGATAGTTGGGGCGGGCGCCTTGGTTGAAGAAGGCCATTTGACCGTCGCGCTGGAAGTTGCCCTGCTTGAAGCTGGTTCGGGGGGGCGTTGACTGGCAGCTGCTGATAGTTGACACCAATGCGGTGACGGTGTGTATCAGGATAGGAAAAGAGACGAGACTGTAGGACGGGGTCCGCAGACGGCTCGATGCCTGGAGGCATGTGCGAAGGATTAAAAGCGGCCTGCTCAATCTCGGCAAAGTAATTGACGGCATTCTCGTTGAGCGTGAACTCGCCAACCTTGCGGCGAGGGAACTGCTTCTGCGGCCAGACGTGGGTGAGGTCAAAGACGTTGATCTTTTGCTTCTCCCACAGCTCCTCGGCCTCCTTGGGTGTCATGGTCTGGATCTCGACGGACCACTTGGGGTAGTCGCCGCGCTGGATGGCCTCGTAGAGGTCCTTCTGGAAGTAGTCGGGAGAGTACTTTGTCGATTCTTCCTGGGTGAGAAACTTGACGCCCTGCATCGACTTCATGTGAATCTGGCAGTAGACCCAGTCACCGTCCTTGTTGACGAGTTTGAGCGTATGGCCAGAGTAGCCGTGCATG
This sequence comes from Fusarium neocosmosporiellum, assembly GCA_006518225.1. Lineage (NCBI taxonomy): Eukaryota > Fungi > Ascomycota > Sordariomycetes > Hypocreales > Nectriaceae > Fusarium > Fusarium neocosmosporiellum. Next base: position 8,554 of record SSHR01001769.1, read on the forward strand.
AAGCGGTAGCCGTCCGGGATGCCGCGGTCGCCCATGAGGATCATGACCTGGTGGATGGACTCGGGGTTCTGCGAGAGGTAGTCCCAGAACATGAAGGAGTCGTCTGCGTGTGTGAGGTGGGTTGACACATCGCGCTTCTGCGTGTGGATGAAGTGAGGGAACTTGGCTGGGTCGCGCAGGAAGAAGACGGGCGTGTTGTTGAAGACGGCGTCCCAGTTGCCTTCATCGGTTCTGAACTTGACCGAGAATCCACGGGGATCTCTTGCCAGATCATGAGAGCCCGACTCGCCGCCGACCGTGGAGAAGCGCGCCGTGACGGGACACTTCTTCCCCTTCTCCGAGAACAGATCCGCAAGGCACAGATCGGGAATAGGATCCGTACACTCAAAGAAGCCGTGAGCACCGCTTCCCTTAGCGTGGACGACGCGCTCGGGGATGCGCTCGCGGTCAAAGTGCGAGAGGAGGTCGATGAGGTGAAAGTCCTGGAGCAGGAGGGGCCCGTTCTCGCCGCAGCGCTGGGACTCGTAGGGATGGGGCATGGGGACGCCGTTGCTGGTGGTGTAGATGGCCTCTGTGGAGGGCATCTGGCGGTCCTTTTCGTAGGACGAGAACTGGTTTGCCGCGTGGGCGGCGAAGGACATGTCTGTTGCTGCTGGCGCCATGATGATGGTATGTAGCAGGATGCTTTGTTTGGTGTAATTCTCAAGTCCTCTTGTGCTTCCCCCCGGAAAGACGTTGGTCTCTTATAAGGGATCGAGATGGCCTTCATCTTGTCATGGACATCGCGATAGGCGATGCCATCCCGATTCGGGGAAGCCGCGTCTCATTGGTCGTCATCGATCTATGACAAGGTGAAGCATCGGCGAACAGGGCGCGAGAGTCTTCCGGATGAGGCCAAGCCGATGGGTGTCGGGGATATTCATGACCATTACGATAGAAATGATTGGCCGATGCAGGATCGGATCTCGAGATGGATGATGCATTGCTGGGTTGGAGGACCTGAGTGTGTTGCTGGTGGTTGGTTGATGGAGTGGTACTGTGGAGACAGTACCAAGGTACTCAGTGCCCAAGGACCTCAGAAACTGTACCCCGCCCCGGTGTTATGGTTCTAATACTCCTACTGCCTACTGTAGGTGGTTCTATGATAAGGTCCTATGATTGCATTACGCAGACTTTGATTGGTCTATCCCCTCTCACGGACCAGCTTGGAGCATTCATGGGATCCATGGGACATGGAGTCTTGGAGCTTCATTCCATGCCGCGAACCGTGAACAGTGAAGCCCCATTACTGTCACGTGTTCTTCTCTTACCCTTTTTGGCAATAACACTAAGGCGTGGGGTGCGATTGAGGCTTGTGATGGACGGTATCGACAGGGATCTTAGTGGACAGGGGTCAAGCCAACTCCCGCGTCTTGATTGATTATGCGTTGCATAACTTGACGTTTGCCTTGATAATGACGCTGCTTCATACCTAGTCCAGCAGTGGGAAAAAGACAGGAGACTGACCCAGGTGACAATGCTGTCAAGACCGTCTCCTGCCTTCTCTTCACTCTTGGCCAGCAGGTGGCTCGAAAAAAGCACCGCCGGTACTGGCACCAAAATTGTATGGGGAGAGCGGCCGTGATTTCTTCGACCCGCCTGGCCAGCAAATTTACACGAGAAGACTACCTCTAGAGCCTGAAGGGCATCCTGTCATCTCCGGCGGGTTGGAGCAGGGATCGGCATGAACCATACACCACCTCCATGAACGACAACCAACATACTGTACTGCAAGTCGGCAGAAACCCGCGCTCCAGACCTCGCCCCACTATAATTACTATCCCATCAGTGCACAAGGACCTCCAGGCTGAGGTGAGGGTGATGTATCGCCGATAGAGAGCTTTGATTGGTTTATGGCCCCTTGGTGTACGAGGTCTGTGTGCACTGATGGGGCAGTAAGAAGAATGTGTGTCTGACAGCTCACGTTGGCGCCCATAACACAATGGAGGCCCTCCAGCTGTTGGGTGGGCAAACAGCCTCTGCTGTGCAAATTGATAACACTCTCAATATAACCACATCTTTTGAAACCCAGTGTTTTGAGTGCCTTCTGCCTGGGCAAAGCTTGGTGTTGATAGAAGTATCTTTGGTAGAATTAGGCAGATGTGGTTGGCTTAGACTCTATGCCAACGTATGGGATCTGCAGACGATAGAAAAAGCAACCACACGGTCCACACCACAAGCTTACCTGCCAAGCCCGGCAGAATGCATCAATAGAACTGCCATCGTTGTTTCTAAGATTAGTCTCTGACACCGGCACTGGCGCTGATGGATGGCCCAGAGACCCCTTCAGAGCAACCGGCCATCCATTCCCAAGGTTGCCAGCTGGCCCACTGAGAGCACCTGGGGCACCGTATCAGACCTAGGCGCTGAGCACCGGGGACCCCGGAACGTAGGTAATTTGCCTTTTGATTTCGCTGACGACATGAAGCCCACTGACCGCTGTTACGGCACCAAAGGCCAACAGTCAAGCCACCACCCTCCCAGATCATGGATGGAATTGGCCTGGAGCTCCGTCCCGTGTCTACCAGGGGTTACAGGGCTAATGAGCCCAAGGGCCTGGTAGATGGCCCACACCATGCCAGGCACGTTGCAGACAGTTGAATGTGTGTGACGCAACACTGCCGGAGTTGCTTTCGGATGCTCGTCATTGCCCATGGCGCACCGGGCCATCTTGGCAAATCTGGGTCTGAAATTCCTTGCTTCTTTTGCGTGGCTTGAGGTCTCTGGACGAGCTCAGAAGAGGTACTCGGGTTGATCTGTGGTCTACGTCGCCCCTACAGTTATGAAAACGTTGGGTCTTTGCAAAGAGAAGAGAGTACAGGGCGGGTTCCCCGCTTATGACTTGTGTTGAGAACTGACAAGCCTGGTTCTATGCTCGTCGAAAAATCTGGACCTGGTGTTGGACCTGGCAGCTCGCCACACACAAATGATGTGGGGGCTGCAAGGCCGCGTGGTTCAGCCTGTTCGTCGCAGGATGGGTTCCTGAAGGAAGAAGGGGGCCATGTGGGTTGAAGGATGACACTAGTACGAAAAGGAGGAGAGAGAAGCAATCAAACTGAGCGTAGAAGTCACGTCGAAAGTTCTATCAGCCACCTGCCCCAAACGGGCTTTAGATGAAGAACAGGCAGAAGCAGGCTGGCTGGGATGAATGCAGGGCACAGGAACGTGGAGGCGGTGTGGTAGCATGTCCCTGGGTATCCTGGCTATGTGCTAGGGGACAGGGCTGAGGAGAGATGGAAGACATGCGGTGCTTGGCTGACTGTTTGCTTCCACTGATGCTTCACATCCCTGTCTGGGTTGAGATTATTGGACTTCGTCCTGCGTTGATATTACGGGATACGGGGAGGTGCAAAACTACCTGTTCAATAATCTCCCGGAGCCGTGATTACTTTTTGATGCAGTCTCTTTCTAGAGTATGGTGTTTTCGGCATTGGGCTTTAGTGCCAGCATGTGTCAAGAACCGCATGCTTGGCTATTGTGGCAGAGGCCTTCTTTTAGAACCGTCATCATGTTGACAGAAAACCGATTCGGTCTCTCTCATTGCCTACCTGACTCTGTACGAAACCCGGGGCCGGGCTCAGGAGGAACCGTGGAACAGAACTTGGCCGGCGTAAGCATTTCTGTAGTTTCTTTATGTATCATATATCAGTTCTCCTACTCAAACTAGCCAAACATGGCTTATTGGCAGGTTCGGCTGCATCTTTCGGCCCGGCCCTGGCTGGTACCAAAGACTGCACGTTGGTGATGCTGCGCGAGAACGGGGGTACGTATTCGCCCACCCCGGCAATCACCCATCCGCCAGAATGGTGCAGGAGTTGGAAGGAGTACGGTGAAGCCGACATACAGCCCTCCTTTCCCCCATCTGCGAAATCCAAAGAGTTTTCGTTGTGTTAAGCACGCTTTCAGAAACGGCTTTTTGAAACTCTCACAGAGACAACCCATTCGAAAGTCACCATGAAGAACATGACACAACACGTTATCATTCTTTTGACCGTGCTGGTCGGCTTTGCCCACGGTTTCGATTTTGCTGATTTCGTTGATGATTTACACTCAGATCTGGCACCGTGAGTCATGAATTACATTGAGAGCAGTATAGATCTTGTCCGCTAAACAGTTTCAAGGCTTCTGACTCTCTTCGGAGAGAAAGCTGCGATGCAGTACATTTCACAGGCCGTGAGCTATCTGGATTGTGTCGTCCTGGCGCTGGCCCCGTTGGGAATTCTCACCATCATGGTCAGCGCCATCAGAGTTGGCGGTCCGACTGTGCTCAAGGCCATCGTGGGCCGTGCAAAGGAGAACATGGCAGCCGCCGAGCTTGAGTTGATGTCGTCCACCTCCCGAGAGGTGTGTGAGCTCTATAACGGCGAGAACATTGTACGGTGCCTCGGGTCAGGCTCCGTCTGGCAGTACATATGTCTCTATCGAAAGGGCCCTGGCAGTGATCAAGTCAAGTTCATGACACTACAGCAGGCCATCGAAAAAGGGCTTCTTATTCAGACAGAAGGGATTGCATCCTGTGGGAGCAAAATAGACAAGGCAACTGTGCCAGAGCGGCCACCAAGGTTGCTGATAGCCAGGACTCCTTTGTCGGCCTCTACGCATCCGACATTTTGTTCTCGTTCATGTGGTCCATGGCAAAACCCCTTCGAGTCCCCGTCAGGGGCGAGGTCGTGATGAGGCAAACCGCCTTCAGAATTGGACCTCAGGAGACAAACCCCCGGCAGAACACATCTATAACTGAACTGACCAGTGCATTTTGTGCGGCCAGTCATTGGCCAGAACACGAGACCTGTCTAGGAGTCATATCCCCGTTGAGCATCCTTGGTAAATTGCCCATCCAGCCTTGGTTCTATATCTATAGCATGTCGGGGGAAATCATGGAAGCGTGCAGATCAAAGGACCGAGACTTGATTCGTGCTGCAATGCTCCAAGCGATCCGGCAGGTGGAGTCTATGATTTCACCCTCCAACTACAAGGCTGCAATTAATGGCATGCGCGACCGCGGTTTGGCTTGGCTGCTTGAGCAGGTTTCCGCTTTCAAGGAGGCCCCTGAGGGATTCCGCAGGGGAGAGATGCTTGTTGAGACTCCAATGGGTTGTGTATTCAACGGAAATTCCTGGTATTTGCTTTCTCTGGTCGCTCAGAAAGTTGCGGTCTCTGGGCCAGCAGATTTCTTTGAGCACATGGACAAGATATGGATGAACCAAGACCGGGGTACGTCCTCGCAACCCCGCCAGATCACGAACCACAAGCAGCTGCCTGCCTGTTTCGATTTTACAGCCCTCCATGAGAAGGCTGCGAGAGGAGACAAGATTGACAGTGGCGCGCTCGCTGAGTTGAAGGCCTTGGTCAATGTCCAGGATGTCTGTGGTTGGAGCCCGCTTCTTTATGCGGCTGCTGCGAAGAACTGGGAGATGGTCGACCAACTTTTCGACCTGGAAGCTGACCCGACATTGGCTGATTACCATGGGTATACAGTAGCACACCATGCTTGCCTGTCAGGGTGCAGGAAAACCCTGGATATCCTATGGAGATGGCTTGTCAAGCTAGATTCCAAATCCACCAACGGGGTACAGCCGATACACCTGGCAGCTGGGAAAGGGCATTGCGACCTCATCAAAGACCTTCTCATGCTTGAGTTTAGCGAGGTGCATGCCAGGCGAAAGGATCAATTGGAGCCCAAGGACTTTAACAATCGTATGCCAGTGCACTGGGCTGCGGCCGGGGGGGGCACCCCCAGGTCGTGGAATTGTTCCGGGGGGATATAAACGCTCAAGACGACTGCGGCTGGTCCCCCCTCCACATAGCTACCCTGGCTAGTCAGAAACATCTCATCAGCACACTATACCAACTATCCGTAGATGTGGAAAGCAGAGACTTCAAGGGTCGCACGCCTCTCATCTTGGCATGCGCAGAGGGAAAATGAGAGGTTGTTGGAGAGCTCGTCAAAATCGGCGCGAAGGTGTATGGGGCTGATTCAGATGATATGACGGCTCTCCATTACGTCGTAGCCAAGGGAGCCACAGCCTTGGTTTCTATCCTCACCGAGGGCTTGGATGGCAAGGTCATTCAGCATCTAACCACATTGCGAAACCGGGACGGTCAAACGCCTCTGCATCTTGCTGCTATGGATGGAACATTGGAGATGATCAACAAGCTCGTTGAGTTGGGCGCTGATGCCGACCTTGCCAATAACCAAGGGGAGTCGCCCCTGTTTCTCTCCCTTGCCCGGGTGGAAACAGACGAGGCTGCTTTCCAGTTTGCCAAGGTTTTGGTTAGAGGTAGCACTTGGCTTGGGGCCAAATCGGTGGACGGCCGGAGTCTCCTTGACGTGGCAAACAATAGGCGATTTCCTAGGGTGGTGAAGTTCCTCGAGGCTGAGAGGGAGAGATTGCAGCGGGAGACGTGAGTGAACTGGAGCGTGACTCCCTCTGCAGGGGGGGACGGAGGTCTTATTTCTAGCTTGAATTTCGAGCCTTTACTAAAATCACGTGTCAAAAGTCTGACAACACCCGCACCGACCCCGCTTCACGACGCGACTTCGCGACATAAGCTTTAATTTCAACACGAGAATAACCACCAAAAATGGCACCTAAAATACGCAGTTTTGGCACTAAAATAAGCGGAAATCGCGAAAAAAAACCATGAATTTACTCCCGAGCAAAGATCTACGATGGTGGCTGAGCTGTACGCTAGCAAATTAT
>SSHR01001771.1:0-26005 GCA_006518225.1 Fusarium neocosmosporiellum
GCTTTAAGCCTTTAAGTAATAAGTAATATGCTGATTTCGGTTGGCCCGGAAAGAAGCTATTGGAGATCCCGCTAGCCAGATCATCTTGATCTTGTCTGCGGGGTAAGGAAGGAAAGTCGGGGTAGCTCAGGGAGGGGGAAATTAGGGGATCCGGGGTAAAGTAGGGGGACTCTGGGGCAATTGAGGGCACGTCGGGGCAAAGACGGAATTCGTCCGAGCTGAATGGAGCATACAAAGCACCGTGATATGCAATAACGGAGAGCCCCTGAAATCAACATCGAAAGTACACCGCTATCATCCGAATTCTCTTTCTCGTCACAGTAATATTGAATCGTCGCCATGTCCCCATACGTATGTTGCACACCCTTCACCTCGTCCCGAGTCCTGTTATTCGTACTCACAATCAATAGAAATGGCCCCTTTGGTGGCGTCTGGTGATCCTTTTCAACGTTAGCTTCTACAACCTTCTCGGCAATGCTTGGTCCGCCGGCCTGTCACCCATCTTCGAGTTGATCATCAGGGAGTTTAACTGCTCCCAGTCAGAGGCTTCAGATCTGACTACTTTTTCTATCTTGACACTGGGAATATCGGTACGTCTGGCACTCCAATGTATTGATATCAGCTCCTTGTTGAGCTATCCGCTATAAGTCGATGAGGTGACTGACACGCTGGTTTAGAACCTGTTCGCCCTACCCTTGGTCGCTCTTTTCGGAAAACGATACACGATCCTCGCATCGTTGACCCTGTTCATCGCTTTCAATATCTGGTCCGGCGAAGCTTCCGACTATGAATCTCTGAAAATTTCTCGTATCCTTGGGGGTCTCGCCGGGGGTCTGGTTGAAGCTCTTGGGCCGACCATAGTGCACGAGACTTTCAGAGATCATCAGCTGGCCCGAGCCATGGCAGTCTATGTTGGTTGCCTTGCTGCTGGGTCTGCGCTGGGGCCTATTTTCGCTGGCATCGTCGCCCAACACCAAGGCAGCTGGAGATGGTATCTGAGGATCCTCTCTGTTGCTACTAGCCTCAACTTGCTGGCATCCATCATCATGCTTCCCGAAACCATTCACAAGACAGAGCCGACGAACGACACTGGGTCAGAATCTGGAATGTCCAATCCGAAAGCGACAGGCTCTACCATCGAGAATGCCCCAGCAACAGCATCCACGCCCGAGACTCCCGTCTCGCTTCGAGCCGAGTGGACATCGCTGTCCTTTACAAAGAGACCAATGCCGTTGGAATGGAACAGAGCCCTTCCGGTTTTCTTTGAACCGCTACAGATGCTGATTATGCCTCGGGTTCTGGTCACGGTCTACGTCTTTGGACTTACTATCGGCTGGACAGTGATTATCTCGATACTTTTGGGTATGATATATGCCCAACCTCCATTGCTATGGGGTTCGCAGTCGATTGGCCTCCTCAACGTTGCACCTCTGTTGGGTCTACTTATCGGACTTCCATTCGGCGGCTACCTTTCAGATCTTTTGTTTATACGATCGGCGAAAGACGGCAAGGGCCCCAGCCCGGCAAGCCGACTTCCGGTGGCCCTTCTCGGTATGCTCATTAGTCCGTCAGGATGCTTGGTCCTAGGCTACGGTCTCAAAAACCCCGAAACCTGGATCCAAGTCTGTGCAGGATGGTGCATGCTGGCCTTTGGGTTAACAGCCTCAGCAAACGTCTTACTTGCTTATGCTGTCAATACCATCCCATCACATGCCGGAGACATCGGAGTTCTTGTCAATTTCATGAAAAACACGGTCGCCTTTGGAGTTTCGTATGCCTCACTTCCTTGGATGAATGGAGTCGGTCCTGTCAAACAGTTTGCTACCATGGCAGCGCTCCTCTGGGCAGGATATCTGATGGTTTTCCCAGTTTGGTTGCATGGCAAGACTCTGTTCAAGAGATCATACACCAACCCTCTAGCCTGATAGCACAATTAGTCAGAAATGCCGGTTGCTTTCACCTGCATCATTCAGCACATGCCTGAAAGTCTTGCTAAGTTTCCTCCTTTATATAGTACCCGTCACTATATACAAATCATTTCCCAGTGTACCATGGAAAAAAGGTCTGATATAACCCTGCCTCGTGTTTTCTACCAAAACAAGTCTTTCCGCCTCGGTAAGCTTCCCATGGCAACACCTATCGCTATGTCGGCCATGCATCAATTTTGTTTCACCTCAAACCTTGCAGGGCATCATCAGCGAGCCCCTATAAACAATAGGTTCCATAAGGGATATTCCACTGCGTTCTACCTGCGCGTTGAGTAGAGAATACATGTACTCAGTAATAACCACCTACGGATCCCATGGGCTCTCCCAAGATTGAATCCATAGCTTCCATTGGCTTTCTGTCAGCAGAAAGCTTCTGAGGCTAATGCCAAATTATGTATGTTGACTCAGATAATACACGGCACACGCAGTTGTACTGCTTGTTCGGCACACGTAAGAGGCCGCAGTTGCTAATACCGCGTTGAGCCAATTTACATTAAACCGCTGTTTGACGCTCCAGGCCGTGGTCAGGACCGTAAAGTCGGGGAACCATCGGTTCGGATGGCCCGTTCATCAAACGAGTGCCGAAACTCTATTGTCTTGCGCCCCGGGAACACTCCCGCAAACCCGGCTGCTGGCTGCACGGTGATTCTCAAAGCCTCAGAGATGTGCCCCTGGACACATCAGTTTGTGGCAGAAACCTTTCTCGAAGCAGGATTTCCAAAGGGCTCTGTCAATCTCATTGCGTCATCACGTGGAACAGCAGCAGAAATCACTGAAACCATCATATCGCATCCCCACCTACGCAAGATTGAGTTTATCGGAAGTCCAGCGGTGGGCAAAGCTATTGGAGCCATGGCAGCGAAATACCTCAAGTCGACCATCATGTAACTTGGGAACCAGAGTCCTCTCATTGTTCTTGAGGATGCTGACTTGTCCAAGGCAGTCCAAGCTTGGGCCCAGGGGGCTACGCTGCTTCATGGCCAGGTATGTTTCTCGACGGAACAAATCATTGTTGTTTCATCGATCAAGGACAAGTTCTATTCTCTCCTCACCGAAGCCATCGATACGTTGCCTTCGGCTGGTTTCACAGTTTCCAATATCTTTGCCGATAAATCATATTCGGCAATCCAAGACGCACTGTTACGCGGAGCGAAGCTTCTCGCTGGAAGCTCCCAGCGGCTTGGTCCGGCGTCAGTGGCACCATCCAAATTGACGGATGTGCCACGGGGGTCAATCTTGTCAAGTCAGGAGGGCTTCGCACCTACCGCCTTTGTTGTTGAGGTCGAGGACAAAGAAGCTATCGCCGAAGCCAACTCGCGAGAGGGAGGCATGTCGGCGGCGATCTTTACGAGCAATCGAGAATGAGCCATCGCACTGGCTAAAGAGCTAGGATTCGGAATGGTTCAGATCAACGATATGACCTTAGCTATCAAGCGCAAGTCCATCATATTCTTGTTGATCCTCGATTTACTAATACGCCATTCTCCTTGCAGCAAGTATCAAGGGACCCGCGACTTGTTCCAAGGGCAGTGGATGGGGCTGTGCTGGTGGAAAGTATGGAATCGAAGAGTTTGTCCACTACAAGGCTATAATATTTGGAGATTAAGGACCTGTGAAGCAAGAGAGATCTCTATGGTTGGTTGAGAAGAGACAGTCTCGAGGTCTTCTCAGTCAGCCACGCCAGCCAACACCCTCTATGTCTGCCACGTGAAGCAAACAACTTCTGAGTCTGGCGCAAAAGAAACAGCGAATAATCCAGAGCGCAAATCCGAAATTACGGTGGGTTTTGCTTCCAATTTTTGCTGATAGCCTGTGAATAGCGTGTCACACTGTTGGCGCCCATTGTGGACTGCCAGAGTCTGGACCTCGTAGCTTCACTAGCAGCATCTGCCAACAGGTGAACCATCACCAGGCTCGTTTAGAAAACGAAACACTCTGCTCGTTTGAACTTGCTGGAACGAGGATACAAACCGAGCCGAAACTGTATATACAGTCTGACCCCGACAAAGGAGATCAGGGTGCAAGAACCGACATGCTATCTACGAGGTAACCTGCCAACAAAATGCCACATGGCACTAATGGCTAGAATAAGTAGCCAATAGTTCTAGAAGCGTCAGTTAATCGCCGAAGAAATCGTACGGTTTAGAAAAAAGGATCCAAACTGAGCGGTGAAAAATGCGAGGCCGTCATTTAGACATAAGGGGTCCTTTTCGCTCTGGAAAAGTCCAGCCTTGACTATTTCAGCACCATTGCCTACAGCCGGCCGTCTGACTTGGTGTGGCGCCAAAGGCGTTCGATAGTCAACGGGGTTGATTATTGTGGCTTCGCACAAGAGTCCGCTTTGCAATAGCGACAAGCTGAATGCCTCAATCAGGATGCACTACTCATTCTCGCGGCCTGTATTCGGATTCTTGGGTCCACTATGTTAGGGGATCACCGAAGACCCGGTGAGTCCGGACAAACTCCATAAAGGGTTATCACTAGGCCACTCCTCCCCCACCTCAACGTCCACAAGTTCTTCCTAGAACCGCCTATCTTGTCAGCCGACCTTTACGATCGTTTCAAAACTCCCGACAAGATGCGTTTCGTTGGCACGTTCGCGGCCCTGGCCCTGGCCGGTTCTTTNNGGGCCAGGGATCGGGACCTATCGTCAATGAGATCGCCGGTGGAGACTTCCGAAGAAGATCCAACTCGCCCGGTGGTATCTCGAACTTCGTCGTTGAAGGCCAGGGCAGCCACGTCGAAGGTGAAGGCTACACCGGCGGTGGAAGCAACGAGAAGAACTGTGCTAGCCTGGAGGCGGCCAGCACCCAGCCTGGGCCAGGAAAGCGAGCCGTGGGACAATTTGCAGCCATCTCTCAACAGCTCACCAACCTCCAGGCTGGATCAGCCTACACTGTCCAGTTCTTTTACGCTGTTCAGTCCAGTGCTCAGTCGGGAGCTTGCAGGATTGAGGCATCGTTTGGGTCCAATGTCTTCACCTCGACCCCTTACTTCCCTAGCTCCAACACGCCTTCTTCGTGGGCTTCTTCAACTGTGTCCACCAACATTCAGGTCACCCAGGGCCAAATGAGCTTTGCTTTGACCTGTGTCGGTGGCGGCTCAGCTCAGGTCTACATCGACTCCATTTTTGTCTCCAACCAGGTGACCCCTGAGACTATTAACGATGCCGATCTCGTGTTTGATGCTGCTGGTACCGAAACCAGCCAGTTGCCATCTGCCACCAGCACCGAGGCTACCACCGAGGCCAACACTGAAGCCACTACTGAGGCTACTACTGAGGCTTCCACTGAGGTCACGACTGAGGTTACCAGTGTGGCTTCCAGCGATGCTGCCAGCTCCGACTCGATTACCGAAACAATTATCGAGACGACTACTGAGGAGGGAAACACCTCGGAAACTGCCCCGGCCTCTGAAACCACTTCTGAGGAATAGGGCACTTCGGCTACCGAAACCGCTACAGAGACAGTTTCCGAAGAGAGAACTTCGGTTGCCAGCACGGTATCGGAGACCAGTGCCGAAGGGAGCACATCAGTTGCCGCCACATCAACCGAGACCAGTGCCGGCGAGGGGAGTGCTTCCACAACCGAGACCGGAATTGAAGAGACCACAACTGCGCAAGAGACTACCTTCTCCACTACCACTTCCGAGGCCAGCACCGAGGTGGAGGAAACTACATCCGAGACCCTGATTCCAACCTCTACCACTCCCACGTCTACCCAGAGAATCTGCCCCTCAGGCGTGTCCGCTCCCGGAGGTTGCTACGTCCCTGATGAAGTCCCCGGAACACCAACCTGCTTCGAGGTCGGCTTCGTCTCTGGAGTCGTAGATGTCCAATACCAGGACATGAATACTCCAGTCGACGACTGGCACATCTGCGCTTCTGCCTGCGCCGACAAGCCTGGCTGTCTCTCTTTCGGATACGACGCCGAGGATACCACGTCAGAGTGGTGCGCTCTGTACGCGTCCAAGTTGGACTGGTCTTTCAGCCCAATGAATCGTGGCCTTACCTGGACTGAGATGGATTGTATCAAGTGCGTGACCTGCGAGGATGCCTCTACTCCTACCGAGATGGCCGCCGCTGGGGCGTAAGAATCCGTGGCTCTGGGGCTAAGAGACCCCAGCACGATAGGGGGGTGATTTCGTTTAGACAGACTCTTATAGATCATTATCGATTAATATTTTAGAGCATTTCTTCGTCGTTCTCTCCTCCTTTCTGATCACTTAGGATCACTCCAGCCAACAATTAGACCAATCACGACGCGTTTCTTTGTAATTACCACTTGGTCAGCACTAACAGCGCGAGCGCGGAGCTCAATAAGCCTTTATCAGCCAAATGTACAAATTTAACCGTACATGTGATAGTGCACTAACTGTAGACCTTGTCGGCTAAACGCAATAGCGCCTGTTGGCTGATCATCACTCCTCTTCTTCACCTCTTCCTCTTCCTTTCATCTTTCTCGCTCTTCTCAATCGCCGACAGTGACTTCATCATGGCGTCTTCAAAGCCAGCCAGAGACTATCTCTACTTTCTCGTCGTGCTCTTGCACCTGAGTGCGATGCTTGGTGAGATTCCAAGGGCCCAACAAAGTTCGCGAAGCTGACAACAATGCCCAGGTGTTGATTTTGTCCCATTCTATCCGCAGTCTCTCTGCCAGCCTCCAGGCTCACCTCTTCACTTTCTCGTTGCCTATCGCCAATGGTACATCACCACAATGTCTGACCCGTACTACAATATTGAGGCTCCTGGCCACTTTTTTGATTTCCTCGTTTACGTTGAGCTGCTGGTCCAATTCCCTATTGCCTTGTATTTGACTCAAGCACTCCTGTCAAAACAGCGGCTCTCTGGCCCTGGTGAGCTTGCAGCTAGTGTTTATGGCATTGTCACCGGTCTTTGCACAGCCATTGTGTGCCACGACATGTGGCATCTTGGTCCCGAGGTCATCAGCAATGAGGCTAAGCAGACTCTATTGTATGCGGCGTACCTACCATATGCCGTACTCCGTTGGTACACCCAGTATCGCTTCGTTGGGCATCTTCTAACCCTATACATAGCTATTACCATGGCGTTGGACATGCAGTCACGCCTTCTTGCTCGACTTCGGGCTTCATCTCAACTCAAGCAAGATTGAATTCGAGGGGCCGATTCGAGGGATGGGACCGGTAAAGAGGACTCAATGAATGGTGGAGGATGAACGAGTTCCGGGCATGCTGAAAACTCTAAGGAGAAGAGTAGAGCGAAGCAAAGGGTCCGATAGGCGGTCTTGGGTATTCATGACAGTGTAGTGACTAAAACCTGTCAAGGCTACCATTGCAATTGTTACCTTAAGGTAAGGAGTATCGCAGGCCAAGATCCTAAAAAAGAAAATATATTCATGGTTGGTCAAGGATCCGTGATCAAATCAGCGATTTAGATTAAGTGACTAAAACACTTGACATTCACCCACAGAAACATTCTAGTCAAGGCCTCCTTCGTTTTGAGAATCCAAACGAAACTCCTCCTTCTCTTCCTTTACCTCATTTTCCTTCAAAGCTCCCAATGGCAAGTACAAGAACCGTTTGCGCAAGTAACTAGTCAGGCATTGTTGGATGCGGGAGGCGTAACGAACTTGTCAGAGCTACGCTCTGCTGCATCGGTTGAGACTTCGAACCTGGCACGACCCGCACGAGGAGGCGCTGGTTTATCATGTTCATCGTCACTATCGTCGATATCACGAGGTAGTGCTGACAGGTCCTCGATGCCAAAGATCCTCTTGACTTGCTTCACGCTCGGTAGGGTGATGGTGTGACCGGTGGCGTTGAGCAGCTGTCTGCCATACATGGCGTCGCCGGTAGGCATCTGGATGTCGTTGTCCACTGCCGACTCATGAGAGTTGAGAATCTTGAAGAAAGCTCCAGGGCTAAGGAAGTTTGTCAGGACCTTCCTCTCCTTCAGGGTGTTCAGATCGTTGATGTCGTCTTCGCCCTTTGCGTAGTTGTCCACCTTCTTGTACAACTTGATAGACTTTTCAGTCATGCGGTCAATCATGACCACCGAGGAGATTTGAAAGAGGGTGCCTCGCCCTTCGATGTTGAGCTTTTCTGGCCTTCCATACCCCAAAGCCGAGCTGCTGCTAGATTTCCCTCCAATGTTCTGGGCTTCCTGGATGGCGGCTAGTTCAGTCGGCTGAATGGCCGTCCCAAGAAGGAAGATGTTTGAGACGGGGAAAGCTTGTGATGGGTCTTGTTGGTACAGTTCCTGAAGCCGAGTGTACTGTCACATTGCCCTCTTGTAGGTGAAGGCGGTAGAGTTCAGAGAGTTCAGCTGCTGGCTGGCATTGACCATGGCCGAGCCATACAGCTTCTCAAGGTTGTCCACAGTGAGCTCGCGCTGGTGCCAGCCGTGCCAGAATGTAAGCATCTTCTCCCGGCAGAAGTTGAGAAGTTTGGCGTGCTTCTCAACATCACTCTGATCATCACCAATGTTTCTGTGGTCATGAATCCAGTCCTGGATTCCCAACTTGTCTTGGAAAGACTGCGTGTACCACACCATCCCGAGAGCCTCCTGCCAACTCTGCGTCTTCCACAAGTTGATTAGATCCTTAAGGTGTCGGCGGTCAATCTCTGAGAGATTCTTGCTCTTCTTGTTCGGGTAGCTCGTGAAGTAAAAGGTCATGTCACAGTCCTTGGCCTGCGCGACGATCAACAAGACTGTAGCCACCAACAAGATTGCACACCGGGTCTCGGAAGACAGCGAGTGACTAGAGTCGATGAAAATGTTGAAATGACGGCCGCCCAAGACGTTGAAGGCGCCCTTGATTCCATGCTTGGAGAAATTCTCAGCGTCCAGAATGGTTCGCAGAATGTAGTCGACCGATGCTTCAGGGTGATAGTCAGGCAACTCTGCATCCTCGACCACTTGCGTGAGCTTGAAGTTGGGTTGATTCTTGGCAGGTTGCTGGTAACCCTGAGTGTCTTGGACTGTTGGATGGGGGGTATGATGTCGGTGCAGGATTGCGTTTGCCTGAGGAGTAGGGCCGCTCAACATCACTGGCCGGTTTCCAACCAGATGATGGCCAGCCTCTTGGCTTTGGACACAGCCCATTTTGAAGTAAAGATGAACGCAAGTCTATTTGTGTGAGTCGTGTCGGGGTTGTGTGGAACGGGTGGATAAGTGAGTCCGTCTATAAGGGGATGACAGAAAAGAAGACTTCGAGAACAACACAGGGGTACCAGGCAGGTGTTTTTATCTTTGCAGTTAGGACCAAGTTTCCAACTCATCAAGGTACATTGCTCTTAGATGATGTACCTCAAAAGGGCTGTCTCGGTTAAGGTTATCGCTTTGCATAACATCGGGCCGTTCGAATGCCCGTACCTACAAGCTCTGTGCCCTTTCTTTCACAATTATGTCGCTCTATAGTATGAGCCAATACGATCAGTCAAAAAGAAGACGATAGAATGTAGCATCTTGGAAAACCCTCGTGTATCAGCTCGTAGACACCAAGAACGGGCACAGATCTTGAAGCAGGAAAAACACCAAATACGTAGCCGGCTCGCAGCTGTTAAAGTGAGTACTTTTGGTATCGCGTAATGTGGCGGCACAACTGCAGGATTCATTCATGCACTGTGATCAATTCCTCTGACAAAGAAAAAGACCGAGGACTTGCGCGTGACCTGCCACATGGTGACGAGACAAGAAATGGTGTCATATCTACCTTATCAATCAGGGCACGTGTCTTTTCATAGAGTTAGAGTGTTAGGGACAGTAGCAAAGACAGCTCTCAACATTCCTGTGTGTGCCTTGTCCATCCTCCTGTTCACATGATTCCACTCACTGATCACTCACGGTTTTGTCGTCAGGCACCCACGCCCGATTCTTAGCCTTATCCTTCAGCCTGGTGCATTGCTCTGCCAACATGCTGTTGGGAAGTTATCTGGTAGTTTCGCCCAGGAGGTGGTCATTGGGCCTCTCGCGGCGCGGGCGTCCTTCAGCTCAATCTTCAATTTGCCGATTTCTAGCCCATGTTAGCAAGATGTGAGATGAAGGATTGCTCTACAGCATCTAGCTTTGACCAAGAATTTGAAGATGGGTTGCCCTGATGGCATGGAGATGACGCGTGTGTGTTGGTAACTTTGTTGACTTCGCGTCACGCGCGCGTCTCGCGTTTGATATGGGGCCAATTGTTGGTGGGGTAGAGCATGTGAACTACAGTACCCCCGCTCCCGCATCCCCCGCCATGCTATCCCTACACGTGATCTGGCGATAAGATCTTGCTGTCTCAAAGCGTCAATGACGTCATGGCTACCCTAGACTGGAATGCAATTTCGCCTTGGTTACATTTTTCCAGCCCGGACGTGGCCGGGAGCTACCAAGCGTTTTTCTGCTTCTGAAAACAGTAAGTCGCATTCGCATTCGCCAAGAAAGAAGTAACCCTTCGCCTATTCCCTTAGCCGGTGTAATTGTGTCAGCCGGGAGCAAGAAGGCGCAGATGTCTCGATCTTGCGTCTCGCATTACAAATCCCTTCACCACAACTCGTCAACTCGCCAGCAGACCCCCTACCAAAAGCCTGTTTCAACAATCTATCTCTGAGGTGAGATTTTAGTTCGGATGATTATCCGTGTCCGGCTTATCCGTTGTCAAGGCTATCTTTTAATTGGCTTGTCAAGCATGGGGTGTGACGCCTGCGACGTGCTGCTCCAGGGACTAGCCAATCCAGGCCTTGGGTTTCCGAACAGCTCAATAGGGCACGGGCGCATGTGCTTATTGAGACATGCTACGTAAGCTTCCTGAGGGGGCTTTGCTGTGTCCGAAGGCTGATCTTCTGGTGAGAACATAATAAGAGTGGTATCGCACTGGCCTGGAATATCCACGATAAATCTCTTTCACGATATTTCAGCCTTGCATTTATACGCTTGCACACAAACTCGATTGTGGTGTGAAATGATGGAGAAAACTAAAGTGGCTGTTATTGGCGCTGGCGAGTACCTTCAACTGCAAGTTATTTCTGTGTTGAACCAGTTCCGCTCATGCTATCGCAGGCCCTACAGGAATCTCCATGCTCAAGCAGCTACTCGAGGATGGATTCGATGTCACACTATTTGAGAGGCGAGACAAGGTCGGAGGGCTGTGGGCTTATGATGCAGACCACGGATGGACCACGGCTTTGAAAGGTGATGGCATTCCTTGACCAGCTGCCGCTCGGTCTGTTGACGGAAATGCGAAATACTAGAGACTCGCGCAAACATCAGCAAGTATACATGCGGATTTACCGATTTTCCGATGCCAGACAGTATGTCCTTTACTCAGAGTCCCGCTGTAAGAGAACAGATACTGACAGTTCCATAGAATATCCGCCTCATCTCAGTCGAGGACAGTTTCAGGAGTTCATGCAAGACTATGTCGACCACTTCGATTTGACTCGATATATCATATTCAACACCAGCGTTAAACTCGTCCAGCGCAACGAAGACGATACAAAGTGGACCCTTCAGCTTGAGAGAGTAAAGAGCAGAGAGGTTGAAACACGACATTTTGACAAAATCGTCTTTTGTCATGGATATCAGACAGGGAAGAAAATGCCACATTTCCCAGGACAAGAGACGTATGAGGGAGAGATAGTACACTCGCAGCAATATCGAAGGTCAGTAAATTCAACTCTAGAAGGCCGGGTTTGGGAGCCTATATTGGGCCAACAGAGTGAGCTCAGACATGGCGACGAGATCATTTGCTAATAGCTAGCAGACCCGAGACTTACCGAGACAAAACTGTGGTACTCCTTGGACTTTCAACTACCACGGGCGAGATCGCCCCTCAACTCATCAGCACTGCTCGAAAGGTATACGTCTCTCACCGAAGTGGTCAGATCGTCGTGAAGCGATATCGCAACGGACGACCAACCGACCTCATCATCTCATGGAGACGCCGCAATATCAGCCAATGGATTGCCCGCAACCTACCATCTCTCCACAGAAACATGGCAAACTGGGCAGCTTCATTGCTCGCCTCGCGAACTGCTGGCTTCAAGATAAACCCAGAATGGCGGCTCAAGCCTTTCCCCAGCGTGACCTTACGTCTGCCTGGCCTGATTGAAGACTGTCTTCCTCACCTACAAGACGGAAGCTTGACGAGTTTGCATGGTATCAAGCGATTTCTTGGTGGAAAGTCAATCGAGTTTGATGATGGCACAGTGCTGGATGACGTTGATAGCGTCATTTTCACCACTGGGTATCGTGCCGACTTTTCCTTGACGCCATTCATTGAAACCAGCACCCCCAAAGCTCATAACTACGGAGGCCCTCCGATTCATCGGCTGTACATGAACGTGTTTCCACCCAAATACGCCGATAGCTGCGCAATGCTGTGCTACTCGGCATTTGGCAAGAACAACGGCTTCTCTTTTAGCGATGTCATGAGCATGGCCATCTCAAACGTCTGGCGGGGCGTGAGCGATCTGCCTTCATACAAGGAGATGGAACAATGGATCGACACACATCAAGACTGGGTGGCGAAGAATTGGACGATTGAGCCTCGGTTGGACGTCAGCATGGTGAAGCAGTACGAATTTCAGCCGTGGATGCACAAGCAAGCCGGAACAGGCATGGAGAATCTGGGCTGGGGCTGGGCGGGATGGAAGTTTTGGTGGAAGGATAGAGAGATGTACAACTTGATGAACCACGGCGTTGAGACGGCGCACATGTTTCGGTATTTTGAGACGGGGAAGAGAAAGACCTGGGAGGGAGCAAGGGAGGAGATTATCCATCAGAACAAGATGGTTGAGGAGACTTTTGCAAGTTCGAAGGAAAAGGTTAGGGAGGACTAGTGGCAGGATGAAGGATACTGGTTGCACAAGAGATTGAATCAAGTGCTCGGGGGGTTGATGAGAGTTTAGGAGCTGTTAAAGAGATATCATCTTCTGAGTTAAAGGAGGTTTGTTCAACTCTCGATCAGGACTTGTACTTGTGTCCAGGCTGCCTCCATGGGTGCATCGACCATGCGCTACTCCGTGTTTGATGTAGGTAGAAGTTTGCCGTCGAAATGGGTGTAACAAATGTTAAGAACGGATAAAGAGAAAGTACACACAACATGAACGGTGTTAACTTAGCAGCACGACATGTAGACAAGCGTCTAGTTTAAATTAAACTCTAGATAAGTTTGTCCAAGTGTCACATCCCATTGACACTTAATCTTCCTCCGAATACTTTTGGCTTCTTTCAATCTACGGTAACCTGTGCTGGCACCGGCAGATTCAACTTGGCAAGTCTAACGGTGATTCGCCATACGATAATGCAATGAGAGTGCCGAACATAGTGGAACGCAGAGTGGAGAGGATGGTGAGCTCTGCCATCGACCGTCATCTTTGTTGTTAGCCCTGGTCCTCATTGGAATACTGATATCCATTTTAGCTGGATATCTTGAACGGAATCGACAAAAGTCGTGCAGGCAAGCCTTGTGAATATGATGCCAGTAACACAACCCGATTGTACCAAGTGGCATATGATCAGGCCAGAACCTCGAAGTGCCCATTACATCCGATGCCATGTCGTCAACCTATGGCTCTGAATTGGGTTTCTTGACTTGAATAATGTTGTGTCAATCTTGAATAGTGGCATTAACGGCGCGCTACGACGCTGATCCAGGTGAGCTAATCCGAGTCATAAAGAAGGGAATAATTCCTGAATTAAGACCGACAGCCGCGTTATGCGAATCCCACGAATGAAGCAGCTTCTGGTTCTGAGATGCGATTGGCTTCTTGAAAAAGCACTAACGCAGACGGTGTTGATAGCCAGCCGCCACATGTCATCAAGGTTGTGCCACCCTCGTTCGGACTGACGGGATCAGCACGCACTGTCTCTTTGGCATTTGTTCCGTTGTGAACTCTGAAGAAGACGTGGGAATAACCTTATCTACTCTCGCAATCTATCTTGACTTTCTCGCATCTTCTAGAATCATGTGCGCCCCCTTCTCCGCAATGGCATACACAGTAGCTTGAATGTGTGCGCTAATCTGTAGCGGCATGACACTCGCGTCGACGACTCTCAGTCCCCTGACGCCGTAGACACGCAGGCGGTCGTCGACGACGCCGCCCCGGATGCCGGCACGTCCACCCATGGCACAGGTGCCCACTGGGTGCCAATCGGTAATTGTATTGTCGGAGATCCACTCGCCGAGGCGTTCATCGTCTCGAAGCGTTGCCAAGGACGGAGAGGCTGGCGCGCGGATGATGCCGGCCAGGGGCTCCGTGTGGACGATGCGGTCTAGGAAACGCGCCGCCTCCTTCATCACATCCAAGTCTAGCGCCCCGTGTGCGCCACCGTAGTAGCGCGGGTCGATGCTGGGGTGGTCCTCTCCCGACGTGGAGGACGGCGGGATGTGGATGGAGCCGACTGAGAAGGGATATTGGAGGATCTGGAGCATTGTGCCGTACCTTTTGCCGTCTTGGCCTTGAAAGAAGGGGTTCCAGTTGCCAAGGTCAAAGATGTACTCAATCTGGCCTAGCTTGGACTCGCCGTTGAGTCGCTGCTTCAAGATGGTCTTCTTGTCGGTATCGAATGCCGTCAGCTTATCAGCCTTGGCAGAGAGCTGAGCCAGAGCCTTCTCAGGCACAAAGTGGTTGAGGGGCACGTAGCAGAGAGAGCAGGGTAGGATCGTCAGTGGACCGGCCTTGTCTTTAGAATACTTCTCCCACGCGACAGCAGCGAGCTTCTCATCTGTCTGTAGATCATCTCGATTAGCGAGAAGAGGGTCGACTTCAAATATCGCCGCCAGCACTGTCGATCCCTCACGTTAGCAGGCAAAGTGAACAAGAATTTTGGGTGCTTACTCAAGTGGTCCTGGAGATTCTCTCCCACCGTCGGGCTGTCAACTTTGACCGGCACCTTAGCCTGAGCCAGAACGTTGGGATTGCCGATCCCAGAGAGTTCAAGGATCTGCGGTGACTTGATGGTACCAGCAGACAGGATAACCTCGCGGGACGCCGAGGCAACACGTTCCTGGCCCTTGCATGAGAAGCGGACGCCCGTAGCCACATATTGGCCCTCGAACTCCTGCAGAACAATCTCATTTACCGTAGCGTTGGTGAGAATATGCAGATTGCTCCTTGCGGCCGAGCAGTAGCCAGTTGAAAAGGAACGAGTGGCTGATCGAGGGTCAACGGCGTTGACGCATGTCCAAACGCCGACATTGGAACCCCCAACATGGGATGAGTTAGTCTCAACACCGATAGCATTAAGAGTCGAATGCCAGAGACTGTGCGTGGGGGAGTAGTCGGTGGGATACGAGACTTGGATGGGACCCGAGGAGCCAAACGTGTCTGCGTCGTGGGAGACGTTCTGCAGCTTCTGGACATGGGCACTTGGAGGGTGGAATGTCTCGGACTTCTTGAAAAATGGCCTGCTCAGCTCAAACGTCGTTAATGGCCAATGCAAAACAAGGAATCCTTGATAAGAGATGGATGGACTCACAGCAGAGCTTCCCAACCCCACCCTTCGTTTCCCAGGGCCTCCCATGCATCGTAGTCATCCTTGCTGGCGCGGTTCCAGGCCATATAGTTGAGAGCGCTAGTGCCTCCCAGAACTTTGCCTCTGGGCCAGGGCAGAGTGCGCCCCTTGAGACCCTGCTGCGGCGCCGTTGCGAGGTGCCAATCGTGGCGGCCGCCCAGTGACCTCCCGTACAGGCCGGGGATGTCAATGTCGTCCTCCCCCTGGGCGACGCCTCCCGCCTCGATGACGCCAATTGTGTATGAGGCATCAGACTCTGCAAGACGTGAGGCGACAGCCAGGCCAGCGGTGCCCCCACCGACGATCAGGAAGTCAAAGGTGCGGTGGCTGAAGTCGTCAGCGTCCACACATGTCCGTGGGGTTGTCATGGTTGATTGGGAGTTGGGCAATGCGCTGGCTAGGGAGGCTAAATCGGGTGCTACGTTAGAGTCTTATACACGGTAGATTAGGTGGTGCGAGCAACGGCCCCGGCTGAGACGATAATGGACGAGAATAAATCGCCCGCGGAGGACAAGAGGCAGGAAATTTGCTAGCGTGGAGATGGCTGTGTCGAGGCTGCACACTTTATTCGTCGAGCATGCAGAGGTCGACAAGGTGGAAATAGCTATAACTCTGTCCTACGCGCGCAAGGCCTGCTTGCAGGGCCCCTGCTGGCCCATCTTGCTTTTGTTTCCTCTTCTCGTAGTTTACGAAGGCACCCGAACCATGGGTTTGCACTAAATGGGTTATTTCATCTAGTAGCACAGCCACTATGCGAACCTGGCCTCTTCCCCATCCCCCCGAGCTGAAGGTACGGAGGATGCGCTGGTTCAGGATGATCCCTGGAACGGGTATCTGGCTGGACGGAAATACCGGAGAATTCCGGCAGTACGAAGGAGCAGGCTCAAATCCTCTGTTGGTCGAGGGGATATGCTGTATTTATGGAACCAACAGCGAGAGAGCCACTTTAGATGGAACCTTATCTACGTGTCGGACAAATGTTAATTGAGCCTCGTTGAGGCTCTGTGAATCACGTATCACCATCATCATCATCACCGACGAAGCTCAAGAAACTCGCAACATTCGCATCCCCATCTCCATCGTGTGACGGCGGGGAGCTGAGCTTTTGCCCAGTCGGCGCGGGGAGCCAGGGCCGTCTTCCGACCCGCGGTCTCGAGCGCCTTCGATGCACCGTAATATAGACCTAGCGTTAGTCTAGATCTGGTCCCCTCCAAGGGCCCCTGTCAAGTTGCTAGTAGCTGCTTAGACTCGAAGTTTAAATCGAACCAGTACACAGAGACAAAGCAAGTACAGGCGCGCACCAATATCCCGCATGCTATCGCCGGTAGCTCAACACCGAAACGTCTGGGAGCGAGACCATGGTCGAGAGCTTGACGCCGGTGTTGAGATGGTGCAGAGCTGGTTCCCCTGACGGGGTTGTTTAGAAAGATCATGCCAAACGAAGCCGTTCCAATATTAAGCTTTCCTCTAGGAAAATGATGCAGAATTTCTCCGCGAGATTTTTCACTCTCTTTTTCAAGCGACAAATCTGCTCTTGGCTCGAGGGGGGCACGGGACGTTGAACTTGTCGTCAAACATGGAATTTCTAGACTCGTTGTTGCTGGAGTCTTGGTCTCTTTGGGTTGTTGGCTTGGCAGCTGTTGTCTGTCGGTTGTGAGTATTACTATTACCAAATATTTCTTGGCAAGAATCCTTCCATTGACTGTTTACTTTGCAGAATAGCCCGGCGGATAAAGATTGGAAAATGGAGTCTCCTGGCCATTGAAGATTATCTCATGGTCTTTGCTCTTGTACGTTACCTCCTCATCCTTTCGATTTTTACCATGTAGATCACTGACGCCCTTCGTCTATAGCTCAACTTTACCGGTGTTGTCGTCTGCATCAACCAAGTCGCCAAGAATGGCAGCAATTACTTGCCCCCTGAGGTTGCCGCCCACCTCACACCGAAGGAAGAGGCGCAGGCCATCTGGGGCAGCAAGATGACGTTTGTTCTCGAGATCTTTACCCTCACAGCGACATGGACAGTCAAGGCATGCCTGCTGTTGATGTACGGCCGGTTGACAGAAGGAACATCGACAAGACAGCGCTGGGGAGTCAGGGTCGTCGCTGCGTACTGCGCTTTGACTTATGTGCTTGTCACGCTCATGTTTGTCTTTTACTGGTGCAATCCTACCTACGAGTATTGGAGAGTGCCGGTCAAGATCAGTGAGTGGTCGACTGTCGCGTTGATTCCATTGCTAACAGTCACCAGTGCAATGCGCGACCTATTACAACCACATGATCTTTGCGACGGCCTGCAATATCTCCTCAGATCTGATGTTGCTTCTCGTTCCCATTCCTCTCATGATCAAGATTCGATTGCCACTCAAGAGGTGAATCACCCTTATAGGCACTGATCAACTGGGCTTGACTGACAGCTACAGGAAAATCGGACTTTGCTGTGTCTTTGGTCTCGGTGTCTTTAACGTGAGAAGAGCACATCCCTTGTCATGACTCAACCACTGACAGCTTCTAGATTCTAGCTGCCATCTTGAACCGATACTACAACTTCAGCAATCCCAACTCATACGTCTTCCTCTACTGGTACGTCGCCGAGGTCGGCGTGGCCATGTGCGTCGGAAACCTGCCCCTCTGCTGGCCAGTAATCCGCCTCGCCCTCGGCTCCAAGGGCGACACGTCGAATCCTTCATACCCAAACACATCATATCCTGATAGCTCGGGTCGTCGCATGCCCCAGAGCCGCCACACTTTGACCAGCAAGGCGTCGCCGTGGGCCAAGTTGGATGATGAGGATGGGAGGACAGAGCTCTCCCGGGATCAGGGCAGCGAGATAGAGCTTGTGGGCCAGCATGTGCCTGATTTGGTAAAACAACCGTATCAAACTGAGGCCGAGATCACGAGTGGTCCTCGACGTGGGCACGGTTCGGGCGATCATATTGTGGTGGTGACCAAGGTAGATGTCACGAGAAAGCAGGTATCTTAGGGCTATGGGAAGAATTCTGGCGTTTTTTTTACTATTCCAACAACTGTACATGTAAAATATTAGAACTAGAAGATCAAAAAATGAGTGCCAAGTCCTCTCTGTCTTGGTAGCAGTTGGGAATGCCTGCCTGCCCCTCTCCCTAGCTCCGGCAGATTTCTCTGGGCGCCCCGCGGACTTGTTCCTTGGCTCCCGCGCAGATTTCTTGGCTCCCGCTTGAGTCGGCAGCCCGTGCTGGCTCAGATGAGTGCCCTGTCAAGCCTTGATTCGTGCATGGCGTCGTCCCCTGTGGATGAGTGGAGCAGAGGCGTTAGCTCGTCGTAGCGGTTTCACCGTCATTCTTCGCTGCTAATGCACAGCGAAAGCCAAAGGAACCAGGGTTCAGGGTCTCGATGCCTTTCGCCAGCGCAGACTCGCAGAAAGACAACGCAGCCTCCATGCGCTGAATCCTTGGGAGGGGCTGAAGGACGGGGTCATGCTTAGCACTAAAACCATCACCAGGCAAGGCATGCATCGCGTAACTTGCCCAAAAGGAAGGCCATTTAACTAACGTAACGCGGGAGTGTGGCCACCGGTTATGCACTCAACTCATTAAAGAAAACTCTAAGCTGCTCCCTTTCCTGCGGGCTCTGAAAAAAAGTGTCTTTCTAACCCAGCTCCCCTATTTTCTCCCTCTTGCTGGACGTGTCTTCCCGCTTATCTGACTGGGTCTGTTGTGCCATGCTGCACTGCATTCTGTAGCTCCCACACAACTGTCCATCTGCACGTTCCATTCGTTCTTCCATTCTTCTCTTCTTCTTCCTTTGTTCCGCTGCTTCTTTCCATCCATCAAGATGCCGACTTCAAACCCTGACCCAGAGCTCGCTAACGAGAAGCGCGGCGTGGTGAGCACGACGCCCTCTACTGACGAGAACATGAGTTCTACCGGGCAACCCGACACGTCCATGTCCTCCCTCAAGAAGCTCAACAACCGTATCGAGGGCCTCGCTGGTCTCGAGGCAAGAGGCATTGATCGTGTCTTGCCCAGCGAGCGTCAGGCTCCATCACACGCTGCTGATCTTCAGGTCGCTGTGCTGTGGTTCAGTGCCAACCTATCGCTCAACAACCTCGCTACCGGTCTCTTTGGTCCCATGGTCTTTGGCTTGGGCTTCTTAGACAGTGCATTGCTTGCTGTCTTTGGAACTATCCTTGGGTCTTGCTCGACTGCCTACATGGCAACATGGGGACCGCAGAGCGGTAACCGAACAATGGTGAGCATGGCATGCATGCATCTGCTCTGCATGTTTCACTAACACGAAGATTCTAGGTCGTCTTGCGTTATTTCATGGGATACTGGCCAGCCAAGCTGCCCACCCTCCTGAATGTCGTTCTCATGGTTGGATATACAACGATTGATTGCATCATTGGTGGTCAAGTCCTCTCTGCCGTCAGTGGTGGTAGCATGACCATCCAGGTGGGCATCATCGTCGTTGCTGTTGTGACATTGACCATTGCCGTCTTTGGCATGCGCATCTTTCACAAATACGAACAGTATGCTTCCCTCTTCTGTGTATCCAACCACAAGCTAACGTCATCCAGATATGCTTGGATTCCTCAAGTCATTGTCCTCGCAGTTCTCATCGGAACAGCTGGCCCTTACTTTGATGCTGCCGCTGAACCTACCGTTACTGGCTCTACGCTTGCTGCCAATCGTCTCTCCTTTTTCACTCTCTGCTTTTACGTCCCCAACTCATGGGCCGCTGCCGCCTCCGACTTTTACGTCTACTACCCTGAGCGCACTTCTCGCCTTAAGATCTTTCTCCTTACCGCCACTGGCCTCACGCTCTCTTTCAACCTTGTGTACCTCATTGCCATCGGTCTCGCTACTGGTCTTACCAACAACAAGGCCTGGACCGATGCCAATGCCGTCAGCACTGGCGCGTTGATCGTCGCTGCCTACGACCCTCTTCATGGCTTTGGTCGTTTCTGCTCTGTCATCATCGCCCTCGGTGTCATCGCCAATAGCACTCCATCCATCTACTCTGCAGCCCTCGGATGCCAGGTCCTCGGACGATATGGAAAGGCTGTTCCTCGCTGGTCTTGGTCCTGCGTTCTCACCCTGATTGCTCTTGTGCTCGCTATGGCTGGCCGCGGGCATCTACTCGTCATCTTCCAGAACTTTGTCGCCTTGATGGGTTACTGGGTCATGTTGATGATCTGCATCGTTGGAATGGAGCACGCTCTCTTCCGCGGCCGTAAGGGTTTCGACTGGACTGCCTGGGAGGACAAGTCTTACCTCCCTGTTGGATATGCTGCCTTTGCCAGCTTTATTCTTGGATGGGTTGGAGCTATTCTCGGAATGTCCCAGGTCTGGTACATTGGCCCCATCTCTGAGGCTGCTTCTCTGGCTGATCTCGGCATGTGGCTTGGATGCGGATTTGCTCTCGTGACCTTCCCGATTCTGAGATTCATTGAGCTCAAGGTTGTCAAGCGATGAGCAGACTGAAGAATGAAAAGTTCCTGTACATAGAATGAACTTGTAGATAAAGAAACCAGCTACCGAAAGTACAACCATCTCCATATAATACACACCAAGCAATCAAGATGTAAAAGTACAGCCATTTGTGAAAAGGATATTCACATCCATACCCGAACAGCCAACCCCCCCAGCCTAGATAGGCACTTGATCGATATCATACACCATCTGCTCCGTGGCCGAGCCCCATCGATTCATGCCAAACGCCCAGAAGCCGCGCATGTACATCCACAAACCCATCTCCTTCATCCACAAGCCCCAAGGTCCTGTCTTCCTTCTAATCGACCCATTCTCAACAGACCTGCTAGCCAACTCATTCACCCGTGGTCGCCGAATCTTGCTGAACTTCTCCAGAGTCTGTTGCAGCGACTGAGGCTGGTTTTCAAGTAGTCGACCGAGAAGAAAGACATCTTCGAGTGCCATAGACACGCCCTGGCCAGCATGGGGAGGCATTGCGTGCGCGGCGTCGCCAAGGAGCAAGCAGCGCCCCTTGTTCCATGGCCTTCCAAGGGGCAGCTTGTAGGTCGGATAGAACTTGACCACAGAAGTGTTCTTGACAAGCTGCCTCATTACATTTCCCCATTCCCCGCCTGCATTCTTCAAGATGTTGAGAAGACTTGATTTGAACCCATCCACCTCTTCTTTCCGTCGGACTTCCCATCCATCTCTTGCATCGCCCGACTCAGGCAGGGGAACCTCCTTGGAAAAGGCCCAGAAAAACTCGTCATCCGAGGCTGTGCAGGTCATGGCAAGCAGCATACCCTCCTCCGTCATGGTAATATTCACCCCTCTGATCCGAGATCTTGCCTCCTCGGAGAGGTTGGATGCCGGTATAAGGGCTCCCAGACCTGCCATTCCAGTGTACTCGGGTGTTTGGTCCGGGTCGACATGTAGTTTTCGTACAGAAGAATGAATACCATCACAACCAAGCAGTAGGTCCCCAGTGTCGACAGTTCCGTCCGAGAAAGTGACTTCAACCCCATCTGCCGTATCCTTGATCGAGGTAAGCTGTTTGTTGTAATGAATGGGGATTTTGGCCTTGTCGACAGCGTCAATCATGACCTTCTGCAGATCCGTCCGTTTGATGCGCAGATACCCAAAACCAGTAATGTCTCGAGCTGCACCGATCAAGTCCTGCTGTCCAAGCAAGCTGCCGCCGATGGAGTGCATCGAGAGGTTGGAGTGGCTGCTGCCATATCTGTGGAGTTCATCGGACACGCCTAAACGGTCCAGCAGGCGGAGGCCGTTGGGCGGAATTCCGATGGCGCCGCCCAGAGTTGTTGGCTCTGGCCGAAGCTCGTAGACAGTGCAAAGGATATTTGTCTTTTGATGTAGGCGAAGGGCTGTTGCCAGACCAGCAGGCCCGCCTCCGATGATGATGGCCTGGGACACGTGAGTGGTGCGTGATGTGGTAGAAGGAGAGGGCACAACATACCTTTGTCTTTTGCAGCATGACTTCGATTTTAGGTTCGAGTAAGAGTAACCAGGAGCCTGAAGTGTTTTAATTTGAAGTTCAATTAATAGGAAGCAAAATGGATTATATGCCAGGCGCCGGAGAAGGGCCCGCGGACGTCCGCGGAGTCACATTTCCAAATTGGGTACTCGGCCCCGGACGAAACTCCGGACTCCGGACTCTCCGGCTCCCTGCCCCAGCGGCCCCGTCGGCCTGATTTACGCGCGTAGTGCATCGGTGATAGAGTACGTCAAAAATACTCCGATGTCCGGCTTACGCGGCACCGAGTTTACACGGGCATCTCGGCGGCGGATAAGGAAAGGTGGCCACGCCGACATAGGCAAGCATAAGGGTAAAGATAGCAGACACAAGATAGGTAAGTAAAGGTTAGGTGGGTTTAAGAATAACTTTCATATTCTATCTCACATCATTCCCTGCAGCACAATATATCGCCCCCGTTTTATCGTGCATTAAAAAATTATCTCATTCCAATCTTACTACAAGTTATCATCCAAGTCCATATCCAAATCGTTCAGAAGAGATGTCCACTCAAAGTCTTGCAAATCAGGTACCGCAGCCAGGAAGTCTGACCACAGTTGGTGTAACTGTTCTTCCCCAGGGGACTTGGCGTGGCCCGTTGCTGCATTCCCAAACGGATAAACTGGGGGAGATTCAGACTCTACTACTCGTGGCTCATGCATCATAGACGATGAGGGGGTTTCTGCTGTCATGTTTCCCGGTTGCCGCTGTTGAGGCTGGAGAGTGGCCATGATCAACTGCATCTTCTTCTCGATCCCTTTTATCAGACCATGTGTGTCCTTCGTAGACCCCTCCAGCGTCTTGTATATCGCCAAGATCTTTTCCTTGCGGGCCTGAGCATCTGGAGCGTCTGGGTTGAACGATAGATCTGTTCCCAGAGTGACAGCAGCCATAGTGACGTGTTGCAGAACAACCCAAAATCTCTCGGCCCTGAAGCCACCCGCAGCATTTGGATCATCCATCATGCGTCGAAGTTCCAATACTTGATGTGCCGAGTGTACACTTGCGGAGCGTGAGTAGGCATAGTTGGGGTTCCACCAACCTTCAAGGTGGTAGGACCGGTGGAGTCGACAAATGCGCGCATGCAGACCGAAATGGAGGACGATCCTTTGCCAGGTGATATAAGGGCGTTCTCTGCAGATATCCTGGCTCTGTCGAATGCTTTCAGCATCCAGCCTGAAGAAGACAGGGAGGTTTGTGAGTATGTCGTTGAGCTTTTTATCCAGCCCCAGAATCATTTCATAGTCGGCCTCTAAGAATTCATCCATCATGGGTGGTATGGTGTCGACAATCTCTCGGCAGAGATCAGCCAGTTTGACCCGGTGAAGGAAGCAAGTCATTCGTGTAGGAGTCGACAAAGGAAAGTTGGGGATTGGATCAAACGGCTTCATCATTTCGTCGTCGACGTTGCTTGGGTAATTGACACGCATTTGCCTTGGAATAAATGTGTAAACGCCTTCTTGGGAACTTCCTGAGAAAGCACTCAACCTGGATATACAAACGGTCAGCATGGTGCTAGGAGTAACATTAGGGGGAACCATTACCAGTCCGAAGCCACCATACTCCACCAAACTCGACGCTGGACTTCGACCTCTATCGAGTTGGCACCCTCAAGTAGTCGCTCCCTGCTGCTTGAAGGTGTGTCGAGGCGATGTAGAAGCATGGATTTTGCCATCAAATAGCAGCGAAGACGAAGGGCGAGGGCCTTGGCAGGAAATGGTTCATCCGAGTTGATGACGACATGCGCGAGCGTTGCTGTTGCTGCCAGTGCCGTGGTCGAAGGTGGAACTGGTTGGCTTGTATCATCCAGTATAGTCGTAGCCAAGTGGGTATACGTCTCGAAGGCATACTTTGCATTGTCCTTGGTTGCGTTCAAGCCCTGCAGAAGCTGTGTGGTCCAGGATAGTGTTGCTCCAGCAAAGATGCTAAATAGCAAGAGTAAGTCCTCAATCTTGTTCTCCTCCTCACCTCTAAGAATGACCCGATATGTACTCTCTAATATGTCCCGGGCTGAGGGGATGTGCAGGATGCATAAACTTGGTTGAAGAGTGGAGACGAAGTGGTCGAACAACTTCCTTGCTTGGTCGACAGGGGGGAGTTGCGAGACTAGTTGTGCAATGTGCTCTGAGCGGGATAAGAAACTGGATGGCACTGTGTTTACGGTGTGAGAGCTTAAAAGAGTGTGATCTGACCGCCGGAGATCCTAATTAGCATAAAGTGTGCAATAAAATGGAGAACAAGTAAATACTTGACATGGTGTGACTCGCAGAATCGCCCTCATGTACATTGCCTGGTGTGGGGAAAACAGCTTCTTCTAGTCTTTGTATTCGGCCAAGCACATCCGAATAGTCGCTGCATATCTCATCAGTGATTGTACGAAAGGACTGGGGAGGGATACTCACAAGGCCGAGTGCCCCGAGGGTGCCATCGAAAGGCAGCTGGATGGAGTCGAGTCCGCAGGTGTAGGACCAGTGCCAGCCTGTGCCGGGGTGTTCTCCACTGGCCTCTGGACGAATTGATGCCTCTCTGCATATACACAGGGGATATCCCTCTGCGAGCAGTTCGAGCAATGCTTGTTCCGGTCACAACGACGCTTCTTTTCCCGGCAGGGGCGGCATGAGAGGGCAGGTCTGGCCGGTCGGCGTATGACCATTACCGGGTCACCGGCGTTATTCCGCTTCATTGTTTGGGATTGGTGCATTCGGGGGCTTTTGAGTCTGCTTCAAATTGATGGAAATGGTGAGGAAAGCAGAAGACGCGTTGATGTGGAAGAGGGAGAAGCCGCGGGCGTCCGCGGAGTTGCTTACTCTTTATAGTTAGTCGACCCGGGCAAGGCTCCGTCTTGATTAACTTTGGTGTATTAGGAAATGATCTGCGCAGTTACGCATGTATCGATTGGACGTTTTAAATTGTGAGATTGGAGACGGAGGGTCGGCTGAAACGACAAACCGTCATCTCTTGCTTTGCATCCCCCAATGTGATTGTGACGGCAAATTTTGACATGCACGGCCCCTGACCTCACTTTCAGATCCCATCTTGATCACTTCTTCGAGTGTTGGTTACGTTTGGGTAGCCAAAAGACTCTAGGTTTACTAGCTAGTTCTAGTAGCTAAGAGGTTAAAAAAGGAAAATAATAATATTTTATTTATGTTATTATTTTTTATTTAATTATTATAAGATTTAATTATTATAAAGCTAGATTTATAATATAAGGGACCCCTATAATTAGGGCATATAATAAGTAAGAGAAAATATATTTACTTATTATTAATATCTCTAATATATAAACTAGGCTATAATTTTTTAATATTATATATATTACTTATTTAGCCTTAAAGCTTTATAAAACTTAAAATACTTTTTAAAATAAGTTATTTATATAACTTAATTAATATATATAATAAGTAAGTAAATTAAATAAGTAAGTAAATTAAAAATCTTAACCTCTTTTCCTTAAAATATAATAAAAATACTATAAATTATTTAATTAATTAAAATTACTTATTATATTCTTCCCTAGATATCTTAATCACTACCTAATATGTCCTTATAT